>BQNB010019338.1:0-66970 GCA_026074375.1 Tanacetum coccineum | reverse complement strand
AAGGTATACATACCCGATATTACACTACCACCTCGAAAGAGGTTGGGTATTGATCTTGGTCTGAGATGTGAGGTGGGAGAGAGTTTAGCCGCTGCTGCCGCTAGTCCGATTAGAGATGCTTGGGTAGACCCGAGAGATGTTGCTGAGGAGGTAGCACTGACGACCCTTGAGGGGGTCAATACTAGGGTAACTGAGCTGGCTACAGTTCTGGGGCAGGACACCCAAGACATCTATGGTGTGATAGAGGATACTCAGGGTAGGCAGACCCAGATATATCAGAGAGTTGAGACATTGGTTGATGATAGTCAGTACCACTATGAGACTGCACGACTACTAGATCAGGATGCTTTGGTTTCCCGAGAGGCATGGGGACGCTCCGTGGAGGTTAGCTATATGGACCGTTGAGAGATTATGGCATTACGCTCAATAGTCATGAGTCAGCAGATAGTGATCTCATAGATGTAGGCAGCTGACCGTAGGAGTCAGACTGTGACCTCAGAGATGCTACAGGTAGACCACATGAGGCAGGCAGAGATTGCAGCATTACAGACATTTGACCGTACCCGACAGGAGCAGCTTGTGCAGACTTTGACATTGATGCAGTCACTACAGGGACATATGATAGCACTGCAGGGAGAACAAGGACCCTCTGGAGGTCCAGCACAGCCAGTTGCACCGGAGGAGGCCGGTAGTAGTTCATAGATCAGGTTATGGCTAGTTGTTTTGTATATAGCCTACTAAGTATTACGGGTGACTCCCGGCTAGTAGGGCTCTAGGTTTATGTTGTATTCGTAGCTATCTTTTGTTAGCCGGCTAAGTATTATGGGTTTTATACCCAGCTAGCACGGTAGTAGGATTTGTATTTTCATTTCTTGTATCAAGAAATCGTGTATGTTTTCCATGTATATATAGAATGGTGGTATTATGTCAGGAATGTAATATATTTTGGTTGTAATCGAATTTGTGTGAATGAATGTCGAATTATCTATACGAGTGTTGAACTCAGTTCAATTATATATTTCACTGTGGGATGTGATCTTGTTTTATTTATTGTGTATATGTCTTGTCATGGTTAAGATTTTATGGAATCTAACGGGTATTATACTTTTTGTGATTAAAGAAAATGGCACCGAAAAGAACCACGAGGGCTAGACCAGCCCCAGAAACAAAAACTACTACCACATCTGTCACCAATACCCAGCTTCAGGCAATGATTGACCAAGGTGTCACTGCTACACTAGCAGTACGTGATGCAAACAGAGCTGGCGATGACAGCCATACTTCGGGAACAGGTGTCAGGAGGACTAAACGCGTTGCTCGAGAATGAACTTACCAGGACTTTATGAAGTGTCAACCTCTGTATTTAAAAGGCACTGAAGGAGTTATTGAACTAACTCAAAGGTTTGAAAGGATGGAGACTGTATTTCGCATAAGCCACTGCTCGGTGGAGAATCAGATCAAGTTTTCTACTTGTACTCTTTTAGCAAGTGCTCTGACGTGGTGGAATTCCCACGTTAGGATTGTTGGTCATGATGCTGCTTATGTGATGACTTGGACAGAACTGAAAAAGAAAATGGCTGACAAGTATTGCCCGAGAAATGAGATGAAGAAGCTTGAGGCTGAGTTATGGAATTTGGAAGTACAAGGTACCGATGTGACAAGGTACAACCAACGTTTCCAGGAGCTGGCTTTGCTGTGTGTTCGAATGTTTCCGGAAGAGTCTGATAAAGTTGAAAGGTATGTCGGTGGGTTGCCCGACATGATTCATGGGAGTGTTGTGGCATCGAAACCAAAAACCATGCAGGAAGCCACTGAAATGGCAACTGAGCTAATGGATAAGAAAATCCGTACTTTTGCTGAAAGACAGGCTGCAAACAAGAGGAAGTTTGAAGACACTTCCCGAAACAACCAAAACCAACAGCAGCCTTCTAAAAGGCAAAATGTGGCAAGGGCATACGCTGCAGCATCTGGAGATAGGAAACCGTACGGAGGATCTAAACCTCTATGCCCCAAATGCAATTACAACCATAACGGTCCATGTACTCCAAGATGCTACAAATGCAACAAGGTTGGCCACTTTGCTCGTGACTCTAAGAGCACTGCAAATGCTAATGTTGCCAATAACCAGAGGGGTACTAGGACAGGTCAGAAGTTTACTTGTCATGAGTGCGGGACACAAGGACATTTCAAAAGGTATTGTCTAAAGCTGAACAACAACAACAACAACAACCGTGGTAACCAAGTTAGGACTAGAAATGCTCAAGCAAAGGTGTATGTTGTGGCCAATGCGGGGACAAACCTGGACGTGAACGTCGTTACGGGTACGTTCCTCCTCAACAACCGTTATGCTTATATTTTATTGGATACCGGTGCTGATAAAAGTTTTGTATCCACTGCATTTAGCTCTCAAATTGATATCGCACCGACTGTCTTAGACCATGATTATGCTGTAGAACTAGCTGATGGTAGAATAATTAGCGTTAATACTATCATTCGGAGTTGCACTCTAAATTTTCTGAACCACCCTTTCAACATCGATTTAATGCTAGTGGAGATGGGTAGTTTTGACATTATAATTGGCATGGACTGGTTGTCAAAATATCAGGTTGTCATTGTTTGTGCGGATAAGATTGTTCGCATCCCCTGGGGAAGAGAAATTTTGATCTTTCATGGTAATGGGAGTAACCTGGAACACGAGACTCGATTAAACATCATCTCGTGCACGAAGACGCAGAAGTATATGCTAAAGGGATGTCAGGTCTTTTTGGCACAAGTTACTACGAAGGAGGCAGAAGACAAGTCGGAGAAGAAGCGACTTGATAATGTACCGATCGTTTGGGATTTTCTTGAAGTATTTCCCGAGGACTTGCCGGGTCTTCCTCCGACTCGTCAAGTGGAATTCCAAATTGATTTGATACCCGGTGCTGCACCTGTAGCACGGACACCTTACCGATTGGTGCCTTCTGAGATGAAAAAGTTGTCGGAGCAACTGAAAGAACTGTCTGACAAGGGTTTTATAAGGCCCAGTTCCTCACCTTGGGGAGCTCTGGTCTTGTTTGTCAAGAAGAAGGATGGATCATTCCGGATGTGCATTGATTACCGGGAATTAAACAAGCTGACAGTGAAGAATCGTTATCCACTTCCAAGGATTGACGATTTATTTGATCAATGCACCAATTCTGGCTTTACTAGAAGGAAGTGAAGATTTTGTCGCATACTGCGATTCTTCCATCAAAGGTTTAGGCGCTGTGAAGATGCAGAGGGATAAAGTGATTTCTTATGCATCACACCAACTGAAGATACATGAGAAAAATTATACAACTCATGATTTGGAACTTGGAGCAGTAGTGTTCGCTCTCAAAATCTGGAGGCACTATCTGTACAGAACCAAGTGTATGGTGTTCACTGATCATAAGAGTTTGCAACATATTCTTAATCAGAAGGAGTTGAACATGAGGCAACGCCGTTGGTTAGAGTTGCTCAGTGATTACAATTATGAGATTCGTTATCACCCGGGAAATGCAAATGTGGTTGCTGATGCTTTGAGCAGGAAAGAACGAATTAAACCATTAAGAGTTTGAGCCTTAGTCATGCCTATTAGCTTGGATCATCCTAAGCAAATCTTGAATGCTCAGACTAAAGCAAGGAAACCAGAGAATATCAAGAATGAAGATGTTGGAGGTATGCTGGCTGAAAATTCAAAGGATCCAAAAAAGTTCAGAACGGAAAAGTTGGAACCCCATGCAGATGGAACTCTATGCTTCAATGGCAGGAGTTGGTTACCATGTTATGGAGATTTAAGGATCGTGATCATGCACGAGTCCCACAAATCAAAATACTCTATTCATCCGGGTTCTGATAAGATGTACCAAGACATGAAGAAACTATATTGGTGGCCCAATATGAAAGCAAACATCGCCACCTATGTTAGCAAGTGCCTGACCTGTGCTAAGGTCAAAGCTGAACATCAAAGACCATCGGGATTGTTGGTACAACCTGAAATACCTCAATGGAAGTGGGACAACATCACTATGGATTTTGTCACAAAGCTTCCTAAGTCGTCGCAAGGTTACGATACCATTTGGGTGATTGTTGATCGACTCACCAAGTCTGCAATCTTTGTACCGATGAGAGAAACTGATCCCCTAGAGAAACTGGCAAGGATGTACCTAAAGGAGGTAGTCACGAGACATGGAATCCCTGTCTCAATTATTTGTGATCGTGACCCTCGGTTCGCATCGCATTTTTGGAGGTCACTTCAAAAGGCTTTGGGTACTAGCTTGGCCATGAGTACGGCGTATCATCCAGAGACCGACGGACAGAGCGAGAGGACCATTCAAACTCTCGAGGATATGCTACGTGCTTGCGTGATCGACTTTGGAAAAGGTTGGGTTAACCATTTGCCGTTAGTCGAATTTTCATATAACAATAGCTATCATGCTAGCATTAAGGCAGCACCATTCGAAGCACTGTATGGTAGAAAATGTCGTTCACCTGTTTGTTGGGCTGAAGTCGGAGAGGTTCAACTCACTGGTCCAGAGATAGTGCAAGAAACTACCGAGAAGATTGTTCAGATCAAGCAGAGGATTCAAGCTGCTCGTGATCGTCAGAAGAGTTATGCAGATTTGAAGCGTAAGCCGATGGAATTTCAAATTGGGGATAAGGTTATGCTTAAGGTTTCGCCTTGGAAAGGGGTTGTACGTTTTGGCAAACGGGGGAAGTTAAACCCCAGATATGTCGGACCTTTCAAGGTGATAGAAAGGGTTGGATCCGTTGCCTACAAGCTTGAGCTTCCGGAGGAGCTGAGCAGGGTTCACAATACGTTCCATGTGTCTAATCTGAAAAAGTGCTATGCCGATGAACCTTTAGCCGTTCCGTTGGATGGGCTACACTTTGATGACAAGCTTCAGTTTGTTGAGGAACCTGTAGAGATTATGGATCGTGAGGTCAAACGGTTGAGGAAAAGCCGTGTACCAATTGTCAAGGTTCGATGGAACTCCAGGAGAGGTCCTGAGTTCACGTGGGAGCGTGAAGATCAATTCAAGAAGAAATATCCACACCTCTTCACCAAGACCGCACCGTCGTCAAGTGCCGCATTGTAAGCCTTGAGGACAAGGCTTGTTTAACGGGGGAAGACTATAACACCCCGTGTTTTAGGGTCATTTGCGACGTCAATAAGTTCGTTATTAATTTTTAGTGTTGTACGCGTTTGCTTGTAATTTTAAAGCGTTAAGTTAAATCGCGTAAGCTAAAAATTATCGTTCAATGTAAACGGGCATCAAACAATTAAACGTTTACATCAAGCAAGTGTTAAGTAATTATTTGGAGGATAATTATTAACTTTGTTCATTTTTATTTTTATTGGTTACGTAAATTGGTTACGTTTCGCGATAAAATACGTTTAGGCATTCCCGGAACCACCAAAACTTTTCTACGCTTCAACAAATACCCACTTTTATACCCAATACTCAAAAATCACAAAAATATAGCATACATATACATATATGGCCGGATCTATAGCAATTGATACAAAGAAATATCACAAAAATCTTGCAACTTGTTATGTACTTCACCAACTAATTAAACCATGAGACTTTACAAGAAAAAGGCCATACCATGACCAAGAAAACTTCCCTAGATTTCCTCATCTTGTCTATGACTTTCCTATGGCAAATCCTTGACTAAGTCTTATTGATATAAAAAGCTAGCAACTAGTAAGTAAACATACATATCCATTTCATAAGGTGAAAATCAAATATCACTCTCTTTTCCTCTCCTAAAGCCCACGGCTCAAAACCCTCACTATAATAAATCCATAGCTTGATTTTCTAAGACCATACAAGCACTCATACATCCTTCCTATGATAACCTAAGGTGTTTGCAAGGGTTGGCTAAAGGTTTACAAGTATCTAAGCAAGAAAAGCAAGATTAGGGTTTTGGCTTGAATTAGGGTTTTCAAGAGTTGCAAGCTAGGGTTTTGTTGCTAAACAAGTGTGTAGATCTTGTTGTTCATCATCATTCATCATCATAAGGTTATCTAAAACTCTTTATGTCCTTCATTTATCATTTTATGCATTTATATGTTCTATTTAGCAATATCACCATTTAGGATACTTTTAAACATGTGAAATGGATTTTTACTTGTGATCATTTGTTTTGTGAACTTTTTTACATATTATATTGATGTCAATATTGTGTTATAATGGAAGTATAAGCCTTGTAAACTCTTGGTTTATGTATAAAAAGTTCTTGTGTAAACTTGTTAAATTAGGGTTTCTTTAATAAGTTTTGATTAAAAGTAAAATTAGAGAACTTGTCATCTTAGATACATGGACAATGTATGGACTACTGGACTTATTATATGTAATACATAAGCTATACAGTGTTGTAAAGTATTTGTAACAAGGTGTTAAAGCTTAAAAGTATAAAATCAAGCTTAAAACAAGTTTTTAACACAAACTTCAAAACTTTCTGTTTTTGGGAAACGAAAATTAAGAAGTTGTCTATATTCTATTGTTTTTTAAAAATATAGTAATCCCATGGAGGATTCAAAAAGATAAGAAACTTAGAAAACAGGATTAATAAATTACGAAGAGGAACCACTAAATACGAGTTTACGACGATAAATACTTTTATAAAACTATTTTTATAAAAGTTACTATTCACCACAGAAACTTATACTTTTAAAACATCAATAAATTGATAAAAATTTTAATTACGAGAACGTGCTCGCAAGAATCGCTAAAAACGGAGCTATAACGAATAAGATACGACATTTACGGGTTTTACGCTAATTAAAACGTAAAAATAAGTTATTAGCTGTGATGAACAGTAAAAACACTATTCACCACAGAATGTTGAAAACTTAAAAATGTAATATTATGATCACTCGTCTTAATACGAAAGCGTGGACGTAAGAAACGCGAGAAACGGACTTAAAACGATAAAGTTAGGTCATTTTTGCTAAAGGCGTATTTATAAACGTTTTTACTTTATAAATATGATTTCACTAAATTGATTAAATGGTGATTAGCTATATAGGAATTATATGTGGTTTTTTAGTTAATTAAAGTGCTATATTACTAGGGAGTTTCATAATGAGGCCTCTTCGGGGTGGCGTATCGACGAGTTGTTGGATTTACGATTTAAAGTGTCCTAGCATCCTCATACGTCACTACATGACCTCTTGATTATGATATCCCGATGACGATTAGATGGTAATGTAGCTATATAGAATTATATATGGTAGTAGTTATTTGAAATGCGTAGTGCTTATACGACCTATGTTTGATTAGGTTGCTTTCGGTTGTTACCGTGACGCATTGTCTGTGAATTATTTGATATACGGAACTCAAGGTGAGTTCATAGCCCCATGTTTTAAATGATTTGTTTTATAAGTTTTTGGGGTGAGAAACATGCGATGTTTTATACTTTGGACACAAGTGGTAAATTTTATATTATGATTACGTGTTGCCTAAGTAGCGATAACCCAAGTTGAGCCCATTATCATGAACTGGTTAATTACCTGGAGGGTAAGCGCGAATGTTATAAATAGATCTATTTGGGATTGACATCCCCGTTCGGGTGAGTCATGCTCACTGTGCCGGTATGCCGGATAACGAACGTTTACCATGTCGGACTGGGGATGTTGCGGGTTAGAACATCCATACGGGCTTTGTGGGCAATTTTACATTGCAATATATTGTCGAGCTTCAGTGTCATGAGCTTAGGGCGAACGTAATTGCATTTATGTGATGTCTGCATCTGTTGCATTATCATACAAATGGGTGATCTTGTGGTCCTGCATTATACGATTTATTAAACCTATGAATTCACCAACATTATTGTTGACGTTTTAAAGCAATGTTTTTCAGGAGGTCAATAGGCACGAGGTGCTGGGATACATTGGTGATTATATGTTTTGGGATATCATGCTAAAGATTTGGTTGCATATGTTTTTGGGAAAATGTGTTATGAACTAGTATCTTTGTACTATTAATGTCGAACAAGTTAAGCTTCGGGCTTTTTGTAACAGATATTTGCTAAAATCCAATGTATCCGTTTTTACGACTTTTAATGGTCGTTCTATATATATCTTGTGTTGTTGATCTATGAAGTAACACGCCCCCTGACTCATATTCCGCTGCGAGCCATTTTGGGGGTGTTACAGATTGGTATCAAGAGCCAAGGTTATAGAGAACCAGGTCAAAAATGTTTTGCTGGACTATAACCGTTTTCAAAACATTGCTTTAGTGCAAAAGGGGTTGCACGGGATATACATGCATACATACATGCATATACTAGTTGCTGCATTAGTTGGTTAGACTAGATGCATTCATGATTGATATACGTGTTATAATATAATATGTATATTACTATAAGGGTCTTATACTAAATACTTATGTAAGCTACTTTTTGGATTTTCAGATATTACGATGTCGGATTCGGAAGATTCCACAGTCACGTACACGCAGGTGTCGAGTCCATTTGAGGATTCATCAGATGTGGGCTCACCAGGAGTCGACGGACCACCTGTGATGCCAGAGGACCCATATGCTTACATAGCGGCTGCTTATCAGGCTCCACCATCGCCTGACTACATGCCTGGCCCCGAGGAGCCGCAGTCACCACCCCCACTGGACTTTGTTCCTGAGCCGATGTACCCTGAGTACATGCCACTTTGTTTTCTAAACATCTCAATTTTATTCATGTAGTATATCATCTGGAGCAACAACAACATGCAGATGAGGTTATACAGATGAACTGTGTACTCCAAACAAAGAGATATGATCTGATGGATGCTCTAACAAGGAAAGTTGATCTTAAAATGTGCAATGCCACGGGAAAAAAAAAAGCAGAATTATGATGCACTCATCAAGAATATCCATTACGATTCTGCATTGCCAGCTTCTTCCTCCGTTACCATGATTTATATGGCACAGTTCTGTATACTTTGAGGAAGACTGGTTCAATGTATAGGCTCAAGTTTATGCTGGACAAGAAAGAACTTTCTCTTACACTGGATGACTTCAGAACAATCTTTCATCTACCATAAGCAAATGACAACAATCACAATTCATTCATGCCACCACCATCATTTTTTGACATGGTTCCATTCTACAAACATGAATTAGTATTTACAATGGAGCTGAAGACATCATCAAGCTTTAAGACAACTAGTCTTCTGCAACCATGGCAAACATTATGCAAGATATTTTCGAAATGCTTGACAAAGTTGTCACTGGATGGGATTTCAACCGCCATTGCAGATATGCAAATGATGTATTGCTTTATCATAAACTTCATGTGGATTATTGAGGAGCTCTATGGGAAGGGACTTTACTATTTCTCTTCAGCATCCAAACATCTTTTGATTCGTATCAAGATTTTACAAAGATATTCGTTAGTCATACATGACTATATTTCCTGAAATATCAGACGTGCTCGAGACATAGTATTCCAACCGAAGAGATGTATCATGATGAATATTTTCTAATTCAATAAGACACTAAGACAGAGTTGGAATGCAGTTACCTTTGGATGATCTCAGATGAAATGAGGCACACAGCGAATTTTCGATGTATGTGGAGATGTTTGGATAGATGTTCCTCTGACTCAGTAACAAATCCGAATGTGTCTACCAAGTGAACGCAGTAGGACACCTAGCGGCCCTAGGTCAATAACCCGTTAAAATGGAATTGCAGCAAGAGTCAAAGTGCTCCAAAACGGTTCTACTATGATTCGTTTATCTTCTGAAAGGAGATCTAACACGTCTAACTCACCTAGCTCCAGTGCCAACTGTTGATAAAGCAGATGAGATGATCTTACCACATTACAAATAAGTCTTGCTGAGCACAAAAAGTCAAACGAAGAGCAGAAGCTAGAGAAATGTGGAAATGGTAACAAGCATTGGCATGTTGAAGAGATGGAAAAGATGATGGAAGGATCAAGGAATGTTATTGATGATAGTTTACACCCTAGGAATGATGAACCGAATATTCCCGACACTAGGATAGAGCCCAAGAGTGATAAGGAAAGTCCGGAGGTGGAGATCACTAATGATGAAGAGGTGGAAATTACTAATGTTGTCATACCTGTCAATGTTAATGAAGAGGAGGAAGAAATAACTAATGAAGTATATGAATTAAAGAGAAGGGAGAAAGGGAAGATTATAGATGAGTCTAGGAGTACACCATTCCCCACACCAATTAGATCTCATAGGATTCATACTGATCTCGTATCTTCGGATACTGAGAAACTCCAAGAATTGACGGTAACTGATACTAAAACTACACCATCATCAAGATCACCCAACACCAACTTATCAAAAACAAACTGACTTCTATCTTTATTCAAAGCCAAACCTGTTCATTTAAAATGATACAAGAATTTCTTTCAAGAGTTACAGGGATGTTATACATATTTGTTTGAACATCTGAAGGCAAGGTTTCTGTCAAGAAAGTCTTTTGATACTCTTGCTGATCATCTCTAAGAAGTAATGGTCGAATCATTACCCACTATGGTAGATACACATATTAAAGAGCAAGTTAAAAAGCAAGTTCCTGAGTAGGTCCGAAATCAAGTTCCAGTGTATGTTGCGGAAGGGCTGATTCTGGAAAGACAAAAGACTAAAGAAGAGATGGAACGGATGATTGCTAAAGCTATTTTACAAGAGCGTGGGCATATACAGGCTGACATCTCCTCACAAATTCAGAAATCTATTGATAATCATATTCCTTCTCAAGTTGATGCGTCAGTAAGAAGTTATATGTCTGGAAATATTCTTCATGTTCATCCAGCTCAATCACAAACACTCTCTGTTCCAGAACAACAATATCAACTGTATCTTTCCATGAAAAACGATCCTCAGTTGCAGTAACAAGATATAGCAATATGGCTTGCACTTCAGATAAAGTTTGAGAATCTTCAGGTACCACAAACTACATGTAGACCTTCTGCCGTTCGCCCAAGAGATCAGGACGATCCTCATGATGATGCTCATCCTGAGGGGGAGAATAGTGCAAAGCGGCAGAAGACATCTGAGTATGAAGCATATGTGTCTGGAGAGTCATCGTCTGGACAAGTCAATGAAGAGGAACGAGGTCCATCAACTTCAGGTAATCAAGAGCAAGTAGATGATTATGATTTTTGGACTGATTCTTATGCTTCAGATGATGATGAAATACCAACGAAGCAAGTGTCACAAGATATTATGGAAGAAGTATCACTGACTATTGATGAAGCAAAGTTAAAGAAAATGGCTGATGAGATGTTGAGACAAAGATGTACTTCAGGAGATGAGCATCAATATCATATTGATCAGATGAAGAATTTCTTGAAAAGTGACATTGTTTGGGAAAGTAGAAAGGAAATTCTTGTCTCTCCACATCCACGAAAGACCACACCTCTCGTTCAAAGCTGTCAAAGAGATCCTGAAGCTCCAACACTATCTCTTATAAATCAAGACCTTTTGTATCTGAAGAAAGGAAGTTCAGGGCCTGAGAAGATCATATTGTCACTTCACAAGTTTCCTGCAATTATCTTTAATGATGATGATATCGAAGAATGAACTTCCAGATGGGTGAATAAGTGTGTTAAGAAATTTAATCCTTATGCTCGATATGGTGTTGAACATTGGAAGAATCCTCATGCAAAGATCTTCTACATAAGGAAACAAAAAGAGCCTGGAAAACCAAAGGAAGAGATTTATTCGAACTCAAAGATCATTCAAGTTATCAAGACATACTGGGAATTAGGTCATGAACACAAGTTTATCAAGTGATGTGGTTGCGAAGAAGAGCTAATGAGTGCATTGTGGTCGATTACCGAGCCTGATACATGCATTTGCTAATATGAATGTAAGATTCTGACTATCAGAAAAAGGGTGCTATGTCTTTTATCAGTTTCCATCAGAAGTTTAGTGATAATGGAAATAGATGCATGATTTCCAACTTAGAATTGGAAGTTATCAACAGAAAGTTAATCTCACCGCACCAACAATATCTTTCCCAGGAGTTAAAAAGCATAAAATGTTCTCCATCATCTATGATCCCGTGTATGGAATTATATACAAGAATAGCAAGAAAGAGAAAAGGGTGATTAGACATTCAGAGATTCATAAGTTTTATGATACAACACTAATTAGAGTACTTGAAGGTTTAAAGAATTACAATAATGATGTTAAGTATGGCTATGTATAAAGAGAACTTACGAATGATGAGGTTGAATATCTAAAGTTGTTTGAAGAAGAGATTGAAGTAAGATTGAAGTATCGCAACCAGATGAGAAGATAGGAGATGTATGTGAATGGAAGACCACTTGGACCATGAATGGAATGCCCAGAATAATCGACCCTTAGGAGGAGATTGTTAGGTTCATAAAAAGTGTCGATTATGTGGTTTAATTATATTTAGTCATTAGTCTTTATTTTGTTTAGAATAAAGTAGTTTGTAATAAGGTATATTATGCGAAGAGTAAGAAATAACATAATTACCAAATAATAGGGACTAGATTATTAGTGTAGATTGTAAATGACGTACAAGAACAAGGATTAAAACTAATCTGGAGGTATGGTAAAGTGAAATAAATGTGTAGCCATATTATTAGAGAATAAAGGTTAAAGAGATGGGAAGAGTGTGTGTGCTAGAGAGAAAACACATACACATACTTTTTCAAATGTGGACTTCACCCCTCCATGGAAGTATGGAGGGGGTATTTATAGTCCTAGTGACACACACCTATCGTAGCTTGTCATTATTAGTTCCTATGTTGTTCACGCTATAATGACTAAGTAATTCCGGATAAGTCACCAAATTTAAGGCTAACAATCTCCCCTAAAATGTGGGACACAACGAATTACTTACAATGTTCCTAACAAGTACAAATACAATTAAGTAAAGTCTTCCAAAGCGCTTCCAAAGCTGAAGTTGTCTTCTGAGTTCTCCTGGTCTTGAAACTTGTATTCCAGCTTGGATCTTCATTGTATTTACTTGTTTTTTGAACCAGTAGATCATAGGTTGATTAACTTCGCCCCTGAATTCAGCCAGCATGTCTTGAAAAGCTTTCTTTATAGACTCCTTTTTGGCGAAGTTTCTGAATCAGCTTCTCCCAAACAACATCCCTACTTAAGCAATTCCAAACTTGATGGTAGCATGAACAACCTTTACTTGTCATGAGTGCACATCAGAATTTTGTAGAAGTCAAACCACACCAACGACCACTGCTTCTTGTCATTAGGGCTTGGTGAATATTCGTTCGGGGGTGCATGCGAGAAATCAGCAACAATTCTTCTCACGTATGTAGAATACTTCATAAACCATATTTAGTTGACATGGTAACATCAAAGTCAACTAAGTCCCGGATGTACACATTTTCCCCCATGATGGTTGCGAACTCTCGGAAGCATCATTGTCGTGTACGTCCATGTACTCGAGAAGTTCTCGTCTTAAGCACAAATCTTGAAATTCAAACAAAGCATTACCCTCTTGTCTTCAGAAACCGTAGAGGAGATGAAGCAAGAATCAAGAAAAACTTGGTAAATCAAGGTCTTGTAGATGAATGTCGTTGAAGAACTGAGAATTTTGCTTAGACTTGAGTACCTTTGTCTTAGAATCCCGTGAGATTTGGCTGATTACATCTCAACCAATAAATCTCTGCTAACTTTCTTACCACCTCGAATTCTGTCGGTTATTGTTGTGATCACTTGGTGAAGTAAACCCGGATATCCAAACATTTAAAATGAAGTGAAATCCCTAATTTGTTTTACTTAAGCTTGGCACGGTTTGTTGATTTAAGACGGTGCGAAGATTAAATTCTATAAGTACTCTATACCCCACCGGAAAATATAAGAATACCAAACACCTCTTGAAATTATCCACATCGTCTTCTGCGTGTGACACTGAGTACTACAACGTAACTCCTTTAAGTGATAGTTAACCAGGTCTGCAACCAACCACCCCTGACTGCTGGTAACTAGATAATTCAAGTCTTAATCATCTGCTGTATACGTTCAAGCAAGTCATCAATCGATAGATTGGGTTTTAAGAAAAGAAGTAGAAAAGTAGGAAGGATTCGTCGATGATGAAGATAAGTAGAGCGCCTTCATTAAATCTAACTTCAAGCTTAAATAAGGGATATCCAAATCAACGTCGTATCACTTGTCTTCGTAGTCTTGAATCTTCTAGCCGTATTGTCATTTATCGAAACCTTCAGTAATCGTTTTTAGTGTTATGTATCATGTTTTTTGTGTTTGTTTGTTTGTCGTTCAATTGTCGTTTTACTAGGACAATGTTATTTTGAATGTCGGTAACGGATAAACAGCGTGTCTTAGTCTAAACTTGTCATGATAGTATTTTTTATCCGCCTCCAATCCAATAATATCGCAATTCCCATTTATACCCTTAATAACAGCCCACTAATTATAACTCAAACCACACCAACAAATATAAATTCAGTCCCAACATCATATACTTGTTCTCGGCCATATATTTTGTTAAAACTTGTCTATGATGTTTAATAATCCCCCATCGGCCCATCCCATCATAAACTTGAACCCGGTCCATATCATGTTACACAACCGAGTCCAATACAACTTTTAATAACCGGCCTACCACACAAAATTAGGGATACATATCTCATTCCCTTTTAATTAGGGAAACATAACCATAATTATCATTTCCATCGCCACCACTCCTATTTTCTCTCCAAACGTAGTAAACCAAAAAAAAATGAGATCAAATCTCACATTACATCTTTAAGTCAGACGTACACATCACAATCTCCTCACTACTTCTCTGTTAAATCTCACGAACCGATCCCTAATACCATCAAACCGTTTTTCTTATGTCAATCTCAACTAAACCATAAGTGATTTATTTGGTTAATTCTGCTCACGCAAACCAAACAATCATAAACGAAGCTCCGTATTTATTGTCTTCAAGATCTTGATCAAAGGTCGCAGGTAGGTGTAATTGTTTTGCTCCTTGTGTTTTTCTTGAATCGAATCAAGATTAAGTGATAACAAAATTTGTTAACCCTCACACTTTAAATCGTGTAATTAATTGAATGAAGGTCGACCTCCACAGATCTATGATGAGTAGTGTATTTCGTGGAATTGATCTTTATAAGATCTTGGCAATTAATAGCTAAACACGAATATAAACAATCTGAGATCATTGTTTTCATTGAGTTCGAGTTGTTTTGGGCTTTGAAGAGAGAGATGGAGGTTGTGAATAATAATTGTGATAAAGGGTGTTTTTAGGATATATGATGATGTTGTTGTATAATAATGTTGATGATTGTTGGAGGCTGGTGATGTTATTATTGATGTTGTTGTTGTCATTGGTTGACTTCGAGTCTGTTCTGTCCCTCTTTTTCATTTCTGTCATGTTAAACTCTTTGGGTTTGACCGGGTCAACTCGGTAATAACCGAGTTGACTCGGTTTAGTTTGTGTCTAGCAAAACGCAACCAATCTTGGGGGTGCAAAACGCAACCCGTCTTGGTAGACAAAACGCAAGATCTAGCAAAATTTGGGCAGCATAACCTTTAGTTTGACTAAGAAAAAAATCTTCAATGTAGCAAATTGCAATGCCCAAAACGCAGCCACCAAAACGCAATCTTTTGAGGCAAAACGCAGTCTATTGAAAACCAAAACGCAACCTGTACTTTTCCTTAAAAACAGGTTTTGGTTTTTTGTCTTTTTGGTCAAAATGCAACCAAGAACTATGTAAATAAACCCAGATCTGCTGCTTGAAGAACATGTCTTTTTAGCACAAAAAAATAACAGATGTATAGCAGAATGATGACAGAAACATATACCAACATATGATTATCATTTTCTTGATATTTATCACAAGAAAAAAAAACGATGAACAGTATATGAACAGTACAGTGACAACAAACAAATGATACA
This sequence comes from Tanacetum coccineum, assembly GCA_026074375.1. Lineage (NCBI taxonomy): Eukaryota > Viridiplantae > Streptophyta > Magnoliopsida > Asterales > Asteraceae > Tanacetum > Tanacetum coccineum. Next base: position 51,059 of record BQNB010019338.1, on the reverse strand, counting down.
ACATACCCCTGCAGCTCTGATACCAATTGTAGAATTTAAATGACATACAAGAACAAGGATTAAAACTAATTTGGAGGTATGGTAAAGTGAAATAAATGTGTAGCCATATTATTAGAGAATAAAGGTTAAAGAGATGGGATAAGTGTGTGGGCTAGAGAGAAAACACACACACACACTTTTTCAAATGTGGACTTCACCCCTCCATGAAAGTATGGAGGGGGTATTTATAGTCCTAGTGACACACACCTATCGTAGCTTGTCATTATTAGTCCCTACGTGTCACGCTATAAATGAACTAATGTAATTCCGGATATGTCACCATATTTTAAGGCTAACAATTAGGAAAATAAAGGAAGGGAAGGCTCTTTCCTTCTCCTATAAATACCCCCCCTAATCATCATTAGAGGGTGATGCCTTGTAATAAACATTTTCTCTTTCCCTCTATTTTAATAACATTTGAATTTTGAATACTTGCCCTCCTTTACTATTCTCTACAAGCTGGTTGATTATGTATGATTCAAGATAAATAAGACCAAACAAACTTGATTATTAGTAAAGTGATAAGTTACCAGAAAAAAGATCATGGAATCATTTACCAATAACTATATGGCCAATAAAATTGGTTTCTTCAACATGTGAAGCAATAACTGGATCCGCATAACAAATAGATTTCAAAAATGAATCGATTATTACTTAATATTAGATGATACATATAGAAAACCTGGTACCCACGAACTCCTTCTATAACAGTTAATAGACATTTTAAAGTGGCGATGAACCGTAAACATGACAATGCCAGACAAAAGCAGCATATGATCTGGTTTATATCAGTCTAGGAACATTTTTTTGGGTAAAGAGGAATGATTTCCCCGGTAAAATATCAGCCTAGGAACATAGCATAGGTATTCTGCGATAATGGGCCAGGAAAGCTGGGTATGTTTCTTTTAAAGAACGCATCAGTAGCAAAACAGCTAATATACTTATTTGTTTCGCGAAAAAGTATCCTTGCACAGTTTTGCACACACACAGGTTTAAACAAAACCCAAAAATACAACATTTTATACAGAGATAATATCTTTTGTGCCTTTAAGGATCACCATGAGTGGTGACAACATGGTTACTGATAACAGAAATTTGACCAACCTAAGTTACCTCAATAACAATGTTTTGAACTTAATCACCATGAGTGATAACAACATGCATCTTTTTATTTAGCTGCAATTTAATCGTTTTAAAGATAAACCACTAAAGAAAATCAACCTCTATAAAAACAAACTTTGCAGTCAAACATTAAGAAACGATCAAGACAGATGACGGACTTTAAGTCCAAGAATAAAGGAAATAGTATGTAAGATATAACAATGGATAAAATAGAAAATAGTGTTTATGTAACTAAATCACCATATACCTCATGCATATGGAATTGCATAGCCTCATCAGGATATTCCATAGAGCGACAAACATATACCCCACAATCATAACCGTTAGTATGTTGCGGCACGCCATTAAAATTTTCTGCACTTGTCGTCTTTTATACAGGGGATTTTAGATTTGCTTACCAGAACTCATGCTCCAAAAAGTAATGTTTTCGATTACTTAGTGAACTAATTTTAAAGATGCCAAAAGAAATTTATATCAGACGCACAACTACTAAAATAAAGTAAAACACACCTAAGATAACCACAATCAGTGAACAAACCTTTAATAAGAAAAAATAAAAATCATAAACGTCCTTTATAGATATACAAAAAAACAAAAAAGACCAAAGCCGTTATTTGACCTGTTAGTATTACTTTTTCTAACACCTCTGTCAATTCTCTTCTCATCTTCCTATAATATAATACGGAAAGCAATTCAACAAATAAAAATTAAAGACATTTATAAGTTGTTATAAAGAGAATAACAACCTGCTACTTTCCCTCAACCTTCGTAATGAAGCTTGGTATCGACCATTTAAGGCTAATCATCAAAATATGTCGGATTCTGATCCTTCTGTTAATAAGGCTAAATGTGTATTGACGGGTCTTTCTTGAGCTCGAAGGAAATCCTGTAGATGCATAAATATAACAGGATAGCATACCAAAGGTGACAATTTTAACCAATTAATGTCAAATGAGTTAGGTTGGGTTATTCTTTATGACCTATGAATCTAAAGACATAACAAAGAAATTTACCGTTACTTAGGCCACAATATTATTGTGATCCAAGACACGTCTTCCTTTCATGATCCTAACAATGGCTGCCTTAATCTGTGGTTTTCTATCTTCTTCTACTCTCTGTTTTGTCTCCTACTTCTCTGGTTCAGATTCCTTCTATGCCACAACTGTACCTATATTCACTTTGTAAAACTTAATACTAAACTTATCGTAAAAAAAATGTGTCGTCCTCACCAATGTCTTTGCTCATTGGTTCCAAAGTTGTCTCTATAACTGAGGTTCATATACACGTCTATCCAATAGTAGCTTATGATTATTTGTATGAGTGTCACTGGCTTTGTAAACATAAAAATGTAAATAATTTGGTCTAATTTCTATTTCTGGGTACCGATGTTTGTTTTGCTGGTGAATATGGACATAGCTTAAAAATCGATATTAGGTCATCCCTTTGAGCTTACCATAGCAGATTACATGTTACTACAAAGTTTGGCTTTTTTTAATCTTTCATGATCTATTGTAAACATAGAATACTTATTCAAACTTGAATATGGTTTTTAAAAATGATGGATAATTACCAAATTCATTTAGCAAAGATAATTAAGTTATCATAATGTATATGTATGTCATAGGCAAAATAAAAATATACAATAAACTCCGAATCATTAGGATGAGCCATAGTCGTATTCCAAAGACCACTTATAGGGAACATTTGGCCGTCATCATCTTGTGAAGGAAGCTCTCGAAAAAACTTCATGATGCTTGCTCTCCGCTTGTTTGGATTCCCTTCTTCATGACACAGAAGAATCATCTAGGGTAAGGGCATTCGGGTATCAGTTTGTCCATGCTTATATAACTTAATACTCTGAATTACAAAAACATGAAGCTAAAATATTCATAAACCTCTGAGCATACACTGCATTAGAAATAATACATTAATAATTAGATTGCCAGATCTACAATAACTTAATTCAGCAGAGCATCAAAACAAAAGGTGTACAAATGTTTAATACATTACTTTTTTCCAATTAGCAATGAGTCTCTTCAACATATGACTGTATGTTTTTAGACTTTAGAGTAAAGTGAATAATATCACATCCATCCGACACATACCACTACAGTATGCATTTAAGTGCAAAGCATAACCTGATCAATTTGGTCCAAATCTCAAGTTTGTTGCTCATGCAAAAACTACATATGAATGTCGTTTCTAGAAAGTAATGTCTCATACCACAAAAATCACATCCAGCAGCTTCCTAAAAAATTAAGGAAACTAATCCCAACTTGCGAGAAACAAACAACAACAAAAAATGCAAAGAATTTAGAAAAATGTAAGGGATTAGACACCAATCCAACACATGCAACAATTTTATTATTAGAATGTAGAAGTAAAGAAAACATAAACAGTTTTATTAGGGTCTTGAGAAAAGAAAACGTACCTTTTCTCTTGTTAGGATTGATATGAGTTGCCCTAATCTTCTAAGAAACTATGCATCCGTTTTTTTATTAATATGTTTTCAAAATCAATTCCTAAATTATCTAAAAGGAATATTTATATTATATACAGAAATTTAGAAACATTAGATTAGAAGTAAACCTTGTTTGCATGACCTTATATATTTTAATATGGAAGATATAATTTAAAACACTTACCTAGTCTAGTGGTTAAGTGGTTTGTTAGTATCACAAAGATCTTAGATTTGAATCTTGTTCTTGGCAATTTTTTTATAAAAACAAATTTACACAAATAAAAAAATGAATTTAAGCCAAAAAAAATTATATTGATGACATGGCAACAATGATGACAAGGCATTATGACATGGCAGTGGGATGCCAAGTGGAATTATATGTGTCATTCCTCCTTTTATATATAATGTGAGGTATATATATATATATATATATATATATATAGGATAAAAATCAAATAAAATGACAAATATTCGTGAGAAGGATAAAAAGATTTTTTTTTTTTAAAGTTCTCAAAAATTTCCGAAAAATTCCACAAGATCGTGTATGTTGGTGCATGAAAAAGTTGTAAAGGAAGTTTTTCTAAAAGTGGATAGTTTTGCCGAAATTGTTTTATTAAAAAAACGTTTGTGCATTAAATCGGTTTTTTTTGCATCAAAAATTCATTTTTGTACCCAACTTCTGTTGACTTTTTGTTTTTGCAATCAAATTTTATGCGTCATCAACTATAACAAGTCGAAAATTGTTCATCAAAATTTTTTGTGCATCAAAATTTTTTTTTGCGCATTAAAAACGATAAAAACCAAAATTAAGAAAAAACTTCTTTTATAAAGTTTATGCACCAACACCCTGATTAATGTAATTTTTTTGGAATTTTTTACGAGAACATTTAAAAAAAAGTACTTTTACATTCCAAACGCACTAGTTTTGACACCTATAAATAGAACACCTTCCGAGCAAATATACTAAGAGCGGAGCGGAGCGAGTTAAATATATATAAGTTTGAGGTCTTGTTTATCTTGAATCATACATAATCAACCATGAAAGCTTGGAGAGAATAGTAGAGGATGACAAGTATTCAAATTTCAAATGTTATTAAATGGAAGGAAAAAGGAAAAGTTTATTACAAGACATCACCTTCTAATGATTGATTGACGGTATAGTATTAGAGATATATACTCTAGGAAGTGAGGATGCAGTAGCCGCGAACCGAGAGAGAGTTTTTCTCTCACTCTACACTCTCTCTCTAGTCCCTATTCTTTAGCAATTATGCTATTTCTACTTATAAGCATAATATACCTATTACAAACTACTTATTCTAAACAAAATATAAAGACGAATAACTAATTCACATAATCGTCACTTTTATGAACCTAACAATCTCCGCCAAAGGTCGATTAGTTCGGGCTGGGCGTTCTCTTCGTGGTCCAAGTGGTCTTCCATTCATATACATCTCCCATCTTCTCATCTGATTTTAATACTTCAATCTTACCTCAATCTCCTCATCAAACAATTTCAAATACTCAACTTCTTCATTGGTGTGATCTCTTTGAATGTATCCATACTTAACATCATTATTGTAACTCCTTAATCCTTTTAATACTAGTTTAGCGTTGCATCACAAAACTTGATGTCTCTGAATGTCTCATCACCTTTCTATATCTTGCTATTCTTGTTATATGAATCATGCACGAGGGCGAGCCGGTAAGATGATGGTGTAGGGGGGGGGGGAGAGCATTTTATGTCTTTTCAACTCCTGGGAAAGATATTGTTGGTGCATGTGAGACACATTAACTTTCTGGCGAACATAACTTATCAATATTCCCAGTTATAACAATCATGCACTCTTCCCATATCACTAAACTTTCTGAGAATAACTGATAAAGACCAAGCAACCCATTCCGTGCATAAGTCACGAACCCTGCCATTTTCGAATAAAAAGGCAAATACTCTCTATGTCCTCAAGGATTACATAGACTTATTTATTGTGATGACAATTCTTGAGAGTTCTCATCAGAGGGGCTCGGTAATTGACGAGTAAAATGGCAAGCACATGTAGCGGGACTATCTTGCGCGACAATGCACTGTAGTCTGAAACGTGTCTGTGTGTATCATGATGATTAGCCGTAATATGCTAGTACGGTTCTTCTGATATCTCTTAATGAGAGCGTGGATGTGAGATTCGAGACAATATCTAACATCACTTATCTTTGTTTTTCCAGGCTCAAGTCTTTAGAGAGTACATCTTATTAGTGAGGAGATCGTTACACATGAGGATTGCCCAATGTTTCAACACCCATATCGAACATAAGAGGATTAGGGAATTCTTAACACACTTATTCACCCATCTGGATTGTTCGTTCTAGTGCGAATCCATTCATCATCGATTAAGATAATTGCAGGAAAAACTTACGGGTGGAGAGACACTTACGAACATTGCACTACACAGTGCGCGCTACAAGCCGGGGGTATGAGCGCAGGTTCTTCGCAATACAAAAGGTCTTGATATATAGAACGACTCGTCCGATGGAGAGGCGAGACCGTGCGAGCGTCGATTCGACTAACTATGACCACTAGAGTGGTGGTCTTGTCTTAGTCGTGTGGATAACATGTCGGAGGAAACTCGGATTTCCTTTTTTACTTCCCAAACAATGTCACAGTTTTTAGTACACACAATATTCTACTATCACTATCTAATTCAATTGTGATAATGATTCTGCTATTCTCCTGACAGTAGCAATCTTTGATCTCACAACTTCTCATCAACTCATTTTTTCTATTTAATTTCTTCCCTTCATCAATTGAGTCAGTGCAGATACTTTCTTCCATAATACTTGACACACTTCTTCGTTGGTATTCCATCACAAAATCATCATGAAGCTATAAGATCGCTAGTTCCAAAAATTCTTCATCTCGTCTTCGTTGCTCTTGATTTTCCTTGAAGTTGACACATCTCGACACCGTTGTTCAGATAGAGTCATTGACCTGCCCCAGACGATGACTCACCAACCTCATATGCTATCATACTCAGGAAGTGGGTCGGGGATCTGCCGCTTTCATGGAGTTCTCCCCCTCGGGATAGCATATCATGAGGAAGCGTTGCGCTGAATCTCTTGGACATAACGTAGAAGAGACTACATGTAGTTTGGTGGGTGTACTTTGAAGTGAGTCGCAAACTTCATACTGAAGTCAAGCCATAATTGCTATGTCTTAGTTGGCTTGGCAACTGAGGATCATTTTTTCATGGAAATTGATATAGTCTTAGATATTGTCATTCAATGAGGAACAAGGGTGTTATATGCGCGATTGAACTGGATGAACAGAAGAATATCGTCACAACATACATCATAACTTCTTACTAGAGCGAACAGCATCAACTTGAGAAGGAACTTGTGATTATCAATAGCGTTCTGAATTTGATGAGGAAAATTCACAGCCTGGATATTCCCTAACCTCATGGTATATAATAGGTTCTTAGCAATCATATCTTTCCCATCTCGTTTTTTAGTCTTTTGTTCATTTCCAGAATCAGCCCTTCTGCAACATACACTGGAACTTGATCTGGAACATGCTCAGAACACTTGAGCTTTTTAAACTGCTCTTAAAATGCAGTATCTACCATAGTGGGTAATGATTCGAACCATTCTTCTTGAGATGATCAACAGAGTATCAAATTTACTTCCTTGAACCAATAAAAACCTTGCTTTCAGATGTTCAAACAAATATGTATAACGTCCCTGTAATTCCTGAAAGAAATTCTTGTATCGTTTTAAACGAGCAGGTTTAGATTTGAATAAAGATAGAAGACGATTTGTTTTTGATAAGTTGGGCTGGTGATTCTGAGATGGTGGTAGTTTTAAGTATCAGTTATCGGTCATTTCCTGGAGGTATCTCAGATAATCCGAAGATACGAGGATCAGTATGAATCCTAGGAGATCTATTAGTGTAAGGAATAGGGATCTCCTAGACTCGCTCTACAATCTTTCTTTCTCCTTATCCGCTTTATAATTTCATACACTTTATTCGGTTATTTCTTCCTCCTCTTCCATTAACATTCCACAGGTATGACAACATTAGTAATTTTCTACCCTCTTTCATCATTAGTGATCTCCACATCCGGAATTTCCCTTATCACTCTTGTGCTCTATCCAAGTGCCGGGAATATTGTGGTTCATCAACCCTAGGGGGTAACTATCATCACAAATAAACATTACCCTGATCCTTCCATCCATCTTTTCAATCTCTTTCAGGACGCCAAGTGCTTGTTGACCAGTTCCACATTTTCTCTAGCTTCTTGCTCTTCTCGACTTTTGTGCTCAGCAAGACTTACTTGTAATGTATCTTGTAAAATCATTTCATCTGCTTTATCAACAGTTGGCAGCTCGGAGCTGGTGGAAGTAAGAATGGGATCTCGCTTTCAGGAAGATGAAAATGAATCACGTTTGCGATCATTTTGGAGCACTTTAACATCTGCTGTATCCGTTTAGGGTTAGGTTGACCTAGGGGCGCTAGTTGTCCCTAGTGCGTTCCTTGGGTAGACTCAGGCGGTTGTGACTGATAGTCAGAAGAACATCCTAAACCCAAACACGCTCCGGCTATACATCCGACATCAATGTGCAGCTTGTTCTTCATCATTCTTCTGAAAATCATCCACCTAGAATTTGCATTCCGACTTGTCTTGTATCTCCCTGAATTAAAGATATTTTTCATATATCATATCATTCCAGGTTGTTACGTGTCTCGAGCACGTCTTGAAATTTCAGGGAAACTAGTCATGTAATGACTAATGATGGTCTTTGTAAATCTTAGATAAGGAATCAATGATGTTGGATAATGAAGAGAATAGTAAAGTCCTTCCTATAATAGCTCCGCATAATCCACATGAATATTATTGACAAAGAAATACAACATTTTCATTATTTGTAACGACGGTTGATCCCATCCAGTGACACGTGTTGTCATGCATTTGGAAAATATCTTGCATAACGTTTGCCATGGCTGCAGAAGACCAGTTGTCTTAAAGCTTGATGATGTCTTCAGCTCCATTGTAAAGCCCAATTGTTGTTTATAGAATGGAACCATGTCTAAAAATGATGGTGGTGGCACAAAGCTGTCATGATTGTTGTTATTTGCTTGTGGTAAGTGAAAGATTGTCCTGAAGTCATCCAGTGTAAGAGAAAGCTTTTTCTTGTCAAGCATAAACGTGAGCCTTTTTAAAATTGAATGAGTCATTTGAAGTACCTCATTTTGCCATTTGTAATCTTTGACATTTAAATCTAATTTATCTAGTTGTTTTTCTAGATTTCGAATGATATCTCGATCACGAACAAATTGAGACTGGGCTTGTTGACTAAAATGTTTTGCTCGTTTATCGGCCTCAAGAAATTCGTTGAGATAATTATTATCCCCGTTTATGTTTTCCAAAACCCGAACCCTTTCCTTATACAACTCAAGCTGACTAGTCAAAGTCGTGTTTTGTTTTTAAACTTTTTGAGCAAATATTTGTTGTTTTTCAGCTTCCTGATATGCATTTCTAGCTAATTGCTCTAACGCACATAGATCAGGAACATGTGTATCTTTTTCAATACTGCCACTATTAACATTCCCATTGGGTGAATCAAATATAATATCGCTATCAATTTGATCATCACCAATGGTACTGTTAATAATTTTAGTATGAGTTGGATACATTTGTTCTTCATTTTCATTGTTGGATGAAGATTGTACCTCACTTATAAATGCAAAATCATAGCTTGGCCCAGCATCAGAAGTATTATCAGCTGGTTGAATTCTGGCCATTAAGCATATGTTTGCACTGAGTTCTTCTATTTCTTCCATCCTTGAAGCATCAAAGAGAAAATCATTCTGCTCATCAGTAAGAATCACTCCAGCTTCATCCTGTTTTGCCAGCAACATTTGTTCCATGAAGTATTTTGAGTCCCGAACTCTTGGCTTTGGACAATTCCTAGCATAATGTCCTTTTCCACTACAGTTGTAGCATTGAACAGTTGAAGTGTTTCCTGAAGACGAGGTTCGAAGAGTCCTTTGAACATTTCCGGTCTCATTTGGAGCATTCGATCCCTCTACGATTTCCTCCTGAACATAAGCTCGTCTATTATTTCTTCCAGCATTACCAGAGTTCCTGCTTTGAATATTCACCCTGTCTCCTTGAATGATTGCTTGGTTTCTGGTATTGGATGAAGTGCGAAGACGATTATTTGTTGGAGTAGAAAAATTTTAAGTAATGGCTCGAGCAAGTAACAACATTGCAGATGTTAGAGGATCTTCATAATTGGTGTCAACATCATCCTACTGGTACTCACCTTCATAATAAACCACAGACGTAGGATGTGTCACATAATAAGATGATGTGTTTCTGGAAGATGAACCCGTATGTGCTACGAGAGCCAAAGGATCATGAGATTTTTCTAACTTCTTTGCTCTTGAGACATTAACCAGTTTCTCAAATTGCTGAAGGTAATCAAAAAGATCATCAAACATATCCACTGTCAAATGTTTAGCAAGACGAACTTGGGTAACATATTTCAACCATTCCGGTTGCAAGCTATTCAAAAACTTTATGTTAATTGTAACGATTAGAAAATGCATGTCATTTCTTTCCAAATCGTTCATTAACTGAGCAAAATGATTGTAAACTGAAACAAGTGCTTCCCCTGGTTCAGCAACAAACTGATCAAATTCGTTTGTAAAATGAGTTTCTCTATCAACTTTGTTTTGTATAGTTCCCCTCATAAGAGGTTCAACTCTTTTCCACATATCCTTGGCCGAAGTGCAAGCATCCACAGAATTATAAATGTCATTTGGAATAGAAAGAAGAATCAGATTCATGAGCTCCATCCCAGCATCATAGTGCAATAACGCATCTCCTTACAAATCCTCATTAGTTTGCAATTTTGAAACTGTAGAATTGTTAGGAATGAACATTTCAAACTGATAAGGACCTTCATCAAGCATTTTGTTAAGCCATTTTCAGTTTTCCCTCTTCCGATTTATATATCGTCTAAATCTACTTGCCCATGGTATATAACTACCCCATTCAAGCATGGGAGGCCTAGTCTTAGAACCGACATCAACAAGGGATTGATGATATGTTTTGGATGTTGACATTTCTTATGATTCAAAGATTGGATCTTTGTAGACGAAAATGAGTGATATTTGTGAGAAAATTTCCAAACTCGGTAACAATTGTCAAATTCAGACAACACTGTTCTCGGATAACAAGTAGTCTGAAACTCGGTACACTTCTCGAACAGAACTAAACTAAGAAAAAAAAATACTAACAAACTCGGTACACTAAAAATGTTTTAAACTCGGAAATACTCTTAATCCAAAAATCAATTATATCAAACTCGATAGAACCGAGTTTTGAAAAATGCGAAGACTATGAATTATCAATTACCACAAACTCGATAAAACCGAAATTTATGATGATTGGATAATCCAAAAACACATATAATATCAAATTCTATAAAACCGAATTTAATTTCCGAGTTTTAAAAAATTGAAGAATTTGTTTTTCAAAATCCCAATTTACGATAAAACCTTGAAATTGTGGTATTTTAACACCTTGTAAGCTTATTTCCGAGAGTAAAATCACTAAAGTACCTTAGTCTCACTTTCGATTAAACCGAAAATGTGGAAAAAACGTATAAAACTCGATTTTTAACCGAGTTTAACAATAACCTCCTAATATACGATTTTCGATAGAACCGAAAATGCGTATATATCTATTACAATATTTTTCGATCAATTCAATCGAGAGTAAACTAATAGTAAACCACTACCGAGAATACTAAATCCCTACCGAGAATACTAAACCACTTTCGAGAATGCTAAAACACTTCCGAGAATACGTCACCGAATTCAGTAAAACACTCGATCACGTCCAAATACTCGAAATAACTGCCAAAACACAACTCGAAAGCTCAACGATCTTAACCGAATTCACCGAATATCATCTTGAGGTTCTCGGACGTGTTAAAAACTCACAAATCGAATCACTCTAATTCTCTAATGGCGTATGATACCACTTGTTAGGTCTTGTTTATCTTGAATCATACATAATCAACCATGAAAGCTTGGAGAGAATAGTAGAGGATGACAAGTATTCAAATTTCAAATGTTATTAAATGGAGGGAAAAAGGAAAAGTTTATTACAAGGCATCACCTTCTAATGATGATTAGAAGGGGTATTTATAAGAGAAGGAAGGAATCTTCCCTTCCTTTATTTTTCTAATGTTTCACATCTAGACCCTATTCTTTGGCAATTATGTTATTTCTTACTTTTCGCATAATATACCTTATTACAAACTACTTTATTCTAAACAAAATAAATACTAATAACTAAATCACATAATCGACACTTTTTATGAACCTAACAATATACAATTCAAAACATATGCACAACTTCGAGAACATTTATTCACCGGTGCTCTTGGAGATTGTCACCATACTTTATTTTTTTTGTATATCTGAGTCATTAAAAAGATGGTTCTATATCCCATTTGAATCATATTAATTTGGAGCCATATTTTAGTGACTCGAACAAGACACGAAACAATATTTTAATGACTGGGAGTTTCTCACTAGATAATTGAGCATCTATGTTCTGGCCTGCAAGTTGCTCACACGGATGTGCGGATATTGGATACTGATGCTTGCTTGGTACATTTCTGTTGCTTCCATATTCACTCATTGTTTATCTATTTAGCCCTTAACCTATAAATGCTCTATATTTTTGGGCGTCATGAGTGCAGATTTCAATTTGAGCATCATGAGTTCAGACTTCAATTTGTTTTGTTGTTTTAGAATAACAAGATCGAATTACATGCCTAACACAATATTTTTAATTATAAACCTAACAATACAATGAAACATACATTTTTACTGTTAATTTTACAAATAATGTTATAGGCTTATAGCTAATTAACTATATATGTTTATATAAAATATTGTTAAGCCTCGAACACCTAAGTAGATGATATATTTCTTCTAGAATTAAAATCCTTTTCAGTGATACTTGGAGCATTTATACTTTTTTAATGGAATTTTAAATTTTCAGTAAGCTAATACGCACACCTTAGATAGAAGTGGTGGGAATGAAACATAGCTGATATATAAGAGGGTGTTTGGATTAGTACCAAAGTACTGTGAAGAAGAGGTAAATAATTTTACATTTTGTGCACAATAGTACCAAACTACTGTGATGAGACATGCTATGGGAAACGGTATGAGACATGCTCTTCCAATTGGTAAACTTATGAATAAACTTGGAGTTGTTTTCTTTCTTTTTTAGCTGGCTATATGGTTCTTTTTTATGTCTAGAATACTGAATGTGGTCACTTTTTTGTAGGTTCACTCGAATGGTTTTAATGTCTGAGTTTAAGCTTTAATGCTTGTTTTTAAAAACTTGGTAAAGAATCAGATTGTCAGTGACCGCTTTTATCATGCTTTATACTCCAAGTTGTTACTTCCTTCTGCATTTAACACTTCCGATGTAAGTCAATTTGTTACTATCATGAACTTTACTGATACGTTCTTCCAGGTTTATTTTTTATTTAGTATTTGCATTTTTAACATTTTTTTGTTATCTGAATCATTATGGGTATTTATCTCTTCTCGGAATTGTTCATTTGTCTGCTTACACAAGCTATGAAAGACGATCTTAATAGGTTATTTATGTGAATCATTATGGGTGTTTATCTCTTCCATGACTTGTTCACTGGTCTGCTTACACAAGCTATGAAAGATGTATCAGTAAAGATGATACGGATCCAGACATAACAGCCCAAGTGGAAGACAACCTCGAGTCCACTAATGAAAGTGGCTAGAACCGGCCCCAGTTATTAAACCCCATTCAACCATTGGAAGACAATAAATTTAGTTTATGATTCGTTTCTGTTTCTTGGACCATAATTTTCGAGATTTGTTTCCTTGTTTACTGTTTTTGTTTCCTATTTAATATTGTAAACTCTTTTGGTTGAATGGTGAATTATCATTGAAAGTTTTCTTAACAAAAGCGTTTATTGTTTCTTGATCTCGGTTGGCCGAGATATTTATCTCCGACACCGATACTTGGTTGGCCAAGTATCGTCGCCGCTAGGTATTGGCATAGGTTCGTTCTTTTGTTTGTGGATCCGCATCAAGTGGTACCAGAGCCCAAGAAGCTCAGGATGTCAGGAAGGGATCACCACCAACCGAACCGTCGATTCGCCGCCAGAGGCAACGGTTATAAAGCACGTGATCCTCGAGATGCTGAGATAGAACGCCTCCGTCAACGGATTCACGAATTGGAAACAAATCCTTTTGACAGGTTCGAAGAGAGGGGAGAAAACTCAGAGACACAAACCACTGTGAATGAATCCGAAGATGGCGACGACGGGTTTGAAATTTTTTTTGCTTGTCGGCCCCAGCAACAACGTACCCCACCCCACCACCAACCCAGGGCACCACGAGTGCAACCACAACAACAAGTTGACCATCTACGGTCCTTGGGTTTGCATACCAAAATCCCGGAGTTTAAAGGTCGGTTACAACCCGATGACTTTCTGGATTGGCTCCAAACAGTGGAACGTATATTTGATCTTTGTGACATCCCCGACCACTTAAAGGTAAAACTTGTATCTATTAAATTAAAAAATATGCCTCGTTGTGGTGAGATCATGTGCAGGATAAACGTTATTGAGAAGGAAAACATAAAGTTGTTCATGGGCGATAAGTGAAAATCCTTTTGAAAGCCAAGTTTTCTTCTGTTACATACAAACAAGATGCATATTTGGATTATCATAATACAAACAGGGTTCCTTACCCAATATTTTTGTTTATTTTCATTTTTCTAAATTATTTTCAAAAGGCACCCCTTTGTTGCGTGGTTTCATTCTTATACAAACGACCTCGTGGTGCTTAAACTAGAGTCCAAATGCATCTCTTTTCGGTTAGCCATTCACCGAACACACCCTATATGGGTGGCTGCCACCCCAAACGCACCCTTAGGGGTGGTTGTATAGTAAAACCGGGCACTTTTTCATTTTAAAAGTGTCCAACCCGAAGCACTTCTAATGGGCGGAGACCCAAAACCGAAACAAACACCACCCTCGCTGTCATAACAAAACCAAATGCATCCCTGCTGTGGTGAAACACCACAGCCCAACGAACACCCCAAACGGACCCCTGTTTGCTTCTACGAACACGTCAAAACGAACGCACCCTCGTGGGTGTTTACCACCAACAGCTGCACCCTTTTGGTGGTGTATGGCTATGATGGTGATGGTGGTGGTGGTTGTGGCGCGTGGAGGAGAGTGGTGTTGGGGATTGGATAGATCGGGCGAAGAGGAGACTTTTTGGTGCTCGCCGGAAAACTCCGCCAGAAAAGTTTTCCGGCGAGCACCAAAAAGTCTCCTCTTCGCCCGATCTATCCAATCCCCAACACCACTCTCCTCCACGCGCCACAACCACCACCACCATCACCATCACAGCCACACACCACCAAAAGGGTGCGGCCCTAGTTGGTGGTAAACACCCACGAGGGTGCGTTCGTTTTTGGTTTGTAGAAGCAAACAGGGGTCCGTTTGGGGTGTTCGTTGGGCTGTGGTGTTTCTCACGCCACAGCTAGGGTATGCATTTGGTTATTGGTTTATACAGTGAGGCTGTGTCGTCGGGTTTGGGTCTCCGCCCAGTAGAGTGCGTCGAGTTGGGTTTTAAAATGAAAAAGGGTGCGCCGGGTTTACTATACAACCACCCCTAGGGGTGCGTTTGGGGTGGCAGCCACCCATATAGGGTGTGTTCGGTGAATGGCTAGCCGAATAGGGTGCATTTGGCTCTAGTTTAAGCACCACGAGGGTGCGTTTGTTTGATGAAACCACGCACAAGGGTGCGTTTGGTTGGCTGTAAACAGCCATGAGGGTGCGTTTCACCAGGTGCGTTTGGCTATTAAAACAGCCATAGGGCGCATTTGGTTTGCGGGGTAACACCCAAAAGGGGTGTTTGGTTGTGTAGTCAACAACCTAGGGTGCGTTTGGGATAGTGACAGCAGCTAGGGGTGTTTGGTTTGGGCAGTTTCACCAAAAGGGGCGTTTGGCTGTCGGGACAGCCGGGATGCGTTCGGTTTGATTGTAGCACTGGCTAGGATGCGTTTGTCTGTACAGAATTCCATATGGGGCGTTTGGGTGAGCATATTTACCGAAAGGGTATGTTTGGATTAATATTAATTAACAATAAATATATCTTAGAATTTTATGAATATAAAATTTTAACGAGATTTATAATATAATCGGACATAAAGGGTGGTTATGGTATATAAATACAACTTTGATTTTTTTGTGAGGGTTTCGATATTAATCAATGTGAAATATTGGCATATCTGAAAAAAACGCGGGAGTTGGAAAATGTGTGTACGTGAATACTTGCAAACATAGTATATTATAACTAGGAAAAGCGCGGGTCATTTGATATATTATTGAAAACGAATGATTTCAATATATATTGTATTAAGGAAAACGTCTGAGTTTTGTGTGATAAGGAAAACATTATATAACGAAAAGGTCCATAAAGGAAATGATTCATATATTTCTCATGATTATTTAGTATGCGTTTACTAAAAATCTCTATGGTGTTATAACGGTTAAAAAGGACCAAGGATTATAGTTTTAAAGTATACATTAATTTGTAATTACGATAATCATTAAACATCGAACAAAAACTAATACTTTTACAATGTGATGATTATTTTAGTACGCGATTCGTCAAGAAACGAAATATGTAGTTATAACAATATATTTTTATATTTTATAATTTATCAGCTTAGAAGGTAATCTAATTATTTATTGTAAACAGGTTTTTACAAAAACACTGTTTATACTTAACTTGGAAATCTTAAAAACGTTACGATTACTGTCTTATATAGGAACCTTTTTCTTTATTAATTAGTTGGTGATTTAGAAAACGAGTCAGAACTAATTGGTTTAATTATTGTTTGATAACTCGCCGTTTAGCAACTCGCTGTTTAGCAACTCGCTGTTTAGCAACTCGCTGTTTAGCAACTCGCTGTTTAGCAACTCGCTGTTTAGCAACTCGCTGTTTAGCAACTCGCTGTTTTAGCAACTCGCTGTTTTAGCAACTCGCTGTTTTAGCAACTCGCTGTTTTTAGCAACTCGCTGTTTTTAGCAACTCGCTGTTTTTAGCAACTCGCTGTTTTAGCAACTCGCTGTTTTTAGCAACTCGCTGTTTTTAGCAACTCGCTGTTTTTAGCAACTCGCTGTTTTTAGCAACTCGCTGTTTTTAGCAACTCGCTGTTTTTAGCAACTCGCTGTTTTGGTCAACAAACCGCCGTTGACTATTTCCTTAAATCGTGGATCTTGTCCCCTAGCTAGTCAAACCGCCGGCTAGAGATATAATTATTTAAGCAACTCTCCACCAAGAACACAAGGACGAATTAAGCAATATTCAACCAAATAAGCCTTTTAGCCACGAAATAAGCTATGAATATGCAATACTAAGCGTCTCTAAGAAGATTTAACACACAATAACATGTATATCTTTGTGGATCGTCCAAAAAGTAGCAACTCTCCACGAAGAACACTTAAAGAAATTCGAACCTTTTTGCTAGATTTCACTTGTAGGAGTAACAATGTATCATCCTTAGCTTATATCACACGAAAAACACCACGATTAACCAGCCAATCAAGCCCAAAAATGAATTTTGAGCCGTGGGGTATTTAGGACCAAAATGAGCTCGAATTTGATGCTTTTAACCACAAGAATCAACCACGAATCCACACGTAGCTCTGATGCCAATTGTAGGATCCCGTTTAACACTTCATATCACGAATCAATCACGGATTAGAACTAGAAAGGAGAAAGAAGGAGTTGTTCTAGAGAGAGAGTTTAGAGAGAGAGATGAGAGAAAAAGAGAAAAGATATTTTTAGATATTTTGAACAACTTACTCTTTTCTAAATAGAAAAGAGTTTATATACCCCGTCGCGTTAAAGGTACGCGCGGGATATTTAACTAGGACCCGGGCTCGGGTTTTGCTTGGGATTAAACCCGAAACATATACAATATTAGATTCACTATCGAGCCCGATTCCCGATATTAACTTTACAACGTTAACTAATAAAGACCGAAGCTCCATCGTAGAGTGACCGATGCTTCCTTGTTTGCGACAGAAAAAAAAAAACAATAAATTTAAACGTTTTTATATGACACTGTAATGATACAGTGGGCAGATACATTTATTGGAACTAACGTTTATATTTACAGAAACCTATGAACTCACCAACTTTATGTTGACATTTTTAAGCATGTTTTTCTCAGGTGAATTAGATGCTTGGATTATCTGATGTGCATTGGAGTCTAAATTGACAAGATTTCATAATTGGATTTCTACAAATGATCAAATCTCGTTGTGTCGCTTTCAAGCTTTTCATTGTGATGCAATTATGGGACAACTAATATTTTGATTTCATAAAATCAACGAGATTGTTTTACAAACGACACTTTTTAGAGGTCGTTCTTTTGTATCTAGCGCTGTGTATTATGAAGTAGCACCCCAAGTGGTATTCCACTGCGTTGTCATATTTTTAGAGGTGTTACATGCAGGACCGCAAGACTTGCCCAGTGATAATGCAACAGATGCAGACATCACAAAATGCAATTACGTTTGCCTAAGTTCATGACACCGAAGCTCGACATAATTGAATACAATATATAAATATTGCCTACATTGCCCGTGATGATGTTCAACCCGTAACATCCAGTATCCGACATGATATACGTTCGTTTCCAGTGATAGCTAGTCACCCAAACGGGGAGGTCAATCCCAAATAGATCTATCTATAATCATTCGCGCTCACATTCCAGTAATTGACAGTTCATGATTCATGGGCATAGTGGGTTATCGCTACTTAGGCAAAACGTAATCATGATCAAATGTACACTTGCGTCCAATTTGTAAAACATGCATATGTTTCTCACCCCAAATGTTAGATATTAGAAAAAGACTCGGTCACCCCGTGTATTTTACTGTTTATTATAGCTCGTAGTTTAATAGTTAAATTATAGTCTTTATGGTTATGTTTATCTTCTTAAACATAAACATGAGGTCTTTGAAACATTCAAAGTGTTTAAGAATGAAGTGGAAAATCAACTCGGGAAGACAATCAATGCTCTTTGATCAGATCGAGATGGCAAATGCATAAGCCAAGAGTTTAAAGATTATCTTAAAGCTTGTGGAATTTTCCAACAGCTTACTCCTTCATACACACCACAACACAATGGCTTGTCCTGAAAAGAAGAAATCGAACATTTATTAGACATGTTTGGAAACTAGTGATGAAACTTACACTCTGCCAGTTATCCTTTAGGATTAATGCTCAAGAGTCTGCAACACGCATTCTTAAAAAGATTTCCAACCAAAGGTCGATTAAGACCTCCATATGAAATATGGTAATGGAAAAGTTCTAAAATTGTCTTACGTAAAGGGTTTGGATGGTGAGCCTTGATTGAAGCGTGATCGCCTAACTAACTCCAACAAAGATCTGTTAAGTGTATCTTTATAAGATACCCAAAGGAAACGATGAGTTACTATTTTTACTCCCCATTTGAAAACAAAATAGTTGTTACGAGGTATGCTGAGTTCTTTGAGAAAAATCTCATAACTCAAGAAGTCAGTAGGTAGGCCAAAGATCTTGAAGAAAATGTCAAGAATGAAGATACATCGACCTTCCCTGAAATCACTAGCGAAATTCCTATGAGGTTAAGGTTTTTTAACCACCTCAAAGAGGAGTGATTCTGATTCCGTATGTCCTGAAAGAGACCATTCGATCTCCAATCATTTATGTCTAAATGTAGAAGCGGAGGAGCATAGTTTAGGGGATCTTAATGAACCTACTAGCTATAAAGTTGCAATGTTAGATTCAGAATCTAATAAGAGGATCGATTCTATAGATGCGGAAATACAATCCATGATAGACAATATGGTATGGGCCTTAGTCGATCTTCCTCCTAATTGTAAGATTATTGGGAGTAAGTGGATTTTTAAGAAAAAGACTGACATGGATGGTATTATACCACCTATAAAGCTCGTCTTGTAGCAAAGGGTTATACTCAATCTCCCTACGGGGTTGATTTACGAAGAAACCGTTTCTCACCCATCACTGACATTAGAGCTATTAGATTCCATATCTATAACGGCGTTTCTATGATTATAGATATGGCAAATGGTTGTCCAAAACTGCCATCTAAATGGTTTCTGAAGAAGACATTTATACGGTACAACCTGAAGGTTTTGTTTGGGGTGTTCATTCTTTTTCAGGCATAGCCTGATTAACTAGGCAGCTGAGTCTAAGCCGCTGAACTTACGAACCGGCTGAGCCTACCAGACCTCTATAATATATCCTAAGTAATATATCCTAAGTAGAAATCAAGTCGCTAAACTTAAATAAGTTCAGTGAGTCATCTTGAGATGTTCTTCAGAATGTTAGAAGAAAGACTCATCGGCGGACCGCGGACATTAGCAAGTGAAGAAAGAACATGATGGAGTCAGTGAGTATTAACAAATGAATGACTGACTCCCGAAGACCAGAATGAAGACCCTAATCATATTGTCAAGAACTTCCTATTAAGCAAAAAGTAGTAGAAAAAACAAAAGGTACAAGTGAAGGCTTGTACTTTATTAATATTGCTAAAAAAAGACAAGTACTAAAGTAAAAGAAACATCGTCAGGCAATGACATCATGAGATGTCAGGTGCATTCATGTGATAGGGTCCTCCTCCCATTGGTTCCTGAGCAAAGCTATGAACAATGGGAGTTTTATTTGTCATTCAATATCCCGTTGTTGGTGCGCAAATAACCGGAACCCTTGTAAATCTTTTATTCATTTCTAATAAGATTTATAACGCATTGAAAAGCACAAATGGTGTTATAGTGGATAACTAAATGAATATTTAGTTTTCGGCTCATTATGATTGTGAAGCACCTTATAGTTTGCCATAGCGGGATTGGGAAACGCTAAAAAGTACAGACATTTGAAGTTAATTGTAGTTGTATGAGCAACTTTAACTTAAATTTTCATAACACTATTTTTTAGCACTCATCTCCAGGTGCTCTGAATTATTGTTTCATTCCGCCCACACTGGTTCATGCCTATAAAAGCACCAAGCTTAGCAGAGGAGTTGCTAAAGAACTTTTGGACATACTTAGATTGCATAGGAAGTATGTTAAAAGTTTGAGATTATTAAATTGAATGTGTACTATGGGGATCAGTTGTTTATAATTAGCATAAAGCATGATTTGTTTCGACTCTATTATTGTTCAAGCTTTAACAGGTGAATGGGTTATGGTCAAATAAAATTCCTTAAAGTTTACACAGATAACAATCTGGCTAATCCTTTTACGAAGGCTTTACCTAAAGGAAAGCTTACTCAACATGCTAGGAGCATGGGACTTCGTTTAGCTAGTATTTGGATAAGGGATGTTTGAACAATTTATTTTATGATAATGATACTTGGTATTTGTATCTTTTTATCTTTAAATTGTGTCCTTTATTTGCATGTTAAATCATGATAATATTGACTTATTTTAAAAATTAAATCCGAGTTGTCGATTAACAATATGAGAATATTGTTAAATTAAGACAATTCTGAGTGATTGGTGATATTGTAGATATTAAGGATGTGTCCATCATACTTACATGATATTCATAAGATGAATATTAGATTTTCCCCTACATCAAGATTATTACTCTTATGGATCGTTGGCATTAAGTAATTCTTTGTGAGTGATTTTTTTACAAAATTTAGATTGAGAGCATAGTAGGTCTTGCATATGTGCGATAAATCCTCTTGATCTTGTTTAAGTTATCCTGAAAATTGGGGTAACTATATAAAGGCTATGTCACAAGGGCTCTTTTGAAATTGATGACTTGACATTGTAAGTCTATTTAGAATTTGTTTCCTTCAATAGTTGAAGTATGATGCACTGAGCCCCTCGTAGTATAATCGTTGTGTGTTATGGCGTACCGTGAAGAAGAAAAAACTCATGTAGATATGTATCATTGATTTTTAGTAATTTGATTGGTTACATTATACGAGAAAAAGAATTGTTAAATAATGGAAATGACCTTGACTCCATATCCATTTTTAACACTGGTATCCGGGAAACTATAAGGATTGAATAAATTCTTAATGCATTTGTTCGTGTCTTTATGAAACCACACTCAGATATTTCTGAGAGCATTGGTGTGTTGCTAGATGCTTACCAATGTTATTATATTATTAATACATGTACCAACGTGAGTGCTGTTGGAATATGGTCAAAGTATTAATTATATATGCTCCGGAAATTTATTCGAGCCTACAGACACGCACACGTTAATATTGTGAACATTGGTGTTTAATATATTAAAGTAATATATTAATTAGTGATGTAATTAACATGATCGTTAAAAGTTAACAAGAATTATTAATTATTAGTCATTAAAAGCTTAAGTTGAAGGACTAATATGCAAAAAACAATAGTTGAAAGGTTGCGGTGTGCCCCTTTTCTTTCCTAGTTGGCCGAACCACCTCTCCTTGAGGAGGTGGGAGAGCTTGCTTGCTTACCAAGCAAAGAGGTGTATATTTTGGGGGCTTGGGTTCATTGTGTGCTAATAAAATTGAAATCTAATAAGAACCCTAAAATCTCTCTTTGGGCTCTCCTCTTGTTCCCGTACCGAACCTCAAATCCTTTGAGGGATTCAGTTTTTCTCATCCCCCTGGTTGGCAATCGATCATAACATACCTCTTAGGGTTTTTGTGTTGCGGATTTTTTGTTTGTTCTTTTTTTTTTCTTTTTTTATTTTTTAAACATAAAAAGGTGTCTCGTGTGTTGATTGATTAAAGACGAAGGTTATCGTTTGGTTTTTAAACACTATCTAGTTACAGTCATACCACGTTGTTTGCTAAGAACGTATTGTGTGTGTCGACTTAGAGGGATTATACTTTTAATCCTAAGTGGTTTCGCGTGGTGTTATATTTACGCGTCGTCGCTCACTCTCGCGCGCGCCGTTTTGTTTTATTGCTAAAAGGTACGCATGTTCTTGAACTCTTGTTAATTATAAGTTCTATACGTGTTTAATGTTTAATATTTACGTGCGTACCCGTTCGTGATATTATTTAAGGTTAAAATAGATGTAAAATCCAACTTCGCTAGCATACATAACCATAAAACATTCAAATTCAATGTAAACTTAATGAGTAAGACGACAAGCAATTTTCTTCCATATGAAATCCAAAACATCATCCTTTAGTTTAAGTACAGCTGAGGTGCTTGTTTACCCGGTCGGATTTTAGTTTTGACTGGCCATTGTATCATGTATTATCTTTGGTTGGATCGAGACTAGCTTGTAGTATACCAACCACCTTGGAATTAACTTAGAAAAATATAAAAGTGAGCATCTTTAATTACCTGTTTCCCAAGTTGCTTACATAAACTAAAAATCTGAAGTATGCGGATAAATGAACCACAACTTGATGAACAGTATGGTAAGTCCTTTATCGTTATTTTCTCCGTTAATGCTTTAATCAAATTTAATTGATTTGGACATTGATGATGCAGTCGAATAGTCAATGTAACTAAAAATACAAGGACAATTGATGATTTTACTCACCAATATCATAGGAATAATAAGCCACTACTCATTCATGATTGGAAAGAAACCAATACTTATTTTCTAAGTATCTTTTATCTAGTAAAAAACGAAAAGTGAGGACTTTCGTATTTCAAATAAAAATAATGTTTCCTTATTATGTATGATTCGTTTAATTCTTAATTATTTTTTTAATTATGTTTAATTAGAAAAGCCAAAATAATTCCAAAATTAGCAAAAAAGTTTAATCATGCATTTTGTTGAAGTGATTGAAAGAAAAATGAACATAAAATTGTAAGTGTCTAGAACAGAAAGAAAAAAACTTACATAAAGAGGGAGTAACTTTATAAAGATTGGTGTCAAATGTGAAGAAAGAAAAATTTCCTACCTATTTTCTAAATTTGTAAATAACAAATCAAGAGATAGTGTTGTGATGGGACACAAAAACCTCATAATCCTTATTGCATACAAATAATAAATAACGTCTCCAAACATCATCACCACGCTTATATCATTATATTATACATCGATCATCATCATCATCAGTAAATTGAATCATCATGAAACCGATCATCATTGTTGTTCAATGTTAATTCTATGACAAAAAAGAAGAACCCAACATATGCTAAACCAAAAGAAGAATTTGGGATCTGGGTTTTCATGGCGTCATTGGCGTCCGTGTTTAAAGATCCGGGTAATGAGGAGAAAGATGGGTTGGTGAGTTTGGATACTGCGATGGTGCCATTTGCTACCAAGGTAGGTTGTGGGGGAGTTTTTAGAGCACCTGCGATGGTGCCATTCCAACTGATAACTATTCTAAATAGTAGTCTCCTCCCCAAAACACCTAATCGGCTAATCACATTTGCAGACCCGCAGATATTATCCATAACCTCTTTTCCTTCTGAATAGAACACGAAACACACCTCCGCAAAACTTTGGGTTATGCCTTAACTTTTCTGTTAGTTTTGTTAGTTTAACTTTTCTGGTAAATCCATCAATTTATGGTATTTTTTGGTGTTTTATTGAAACTTTTAGGCCTAATATTTTTGTTGTTACCATACACACACTAACTATGATGGAATCGGTTGTGAGTTTGAGGGTGTTTCATTGTGTTTCGTAAAAAAGTTTATACCTTTAGAATAAACTTATTGTGTTATGGTAATTGAATAAGCCAATAAGCACTTTTATTAAGATTAACCAAACACCCCTTTAGTTCTTTATTGTAGTTTTTTTATTTGATGTTAAGACTAAATTTGTTATGCACACTATAATGCAACATGTTAATGGTTCTTACAGTTTTAAGATCTTATCTCACACGCTAAAGTGTAACGCAATTGGTTGTATGCATATTTTTAGGTGAATTAAGGATCAACAAATGTTGCCGTGGAAGGATCTTATGTACCTGCTAAAGGTATGAATGTATAATTAGACTCAGTTTTTATTTAGATAATACATGAATGTATTTTGGTGCCTATATGGGAATGTTAAGGTAGGAATTATTTTTAAAGTGTAATTAGTCTCTAAATGAGTTAATGAAACTTAAGGGTGTTTGGTGTCAATAATAACACTATGGGTGTCAAATGTTGCAACAAAACTCGATTATCAGATAATTAGTTGTATGAGTGTTTGTCAAATCTCACTATATATAAAGAGGTGAGATAATCAGAATCTCTAGATAGTTTTATTTAGTAACTACATATTATGGAGTGTTTAGTTATGGACGATCACTTCTTTTATAGTTGGGTTACTGTATTCAAATTTTCTAACAAAGACCATTTATGTTGTTTCATATCTGATTAGGTAGGATACTTTTACCCAGCAAGAAAGGGCAATGTGGCTGAATGGTTCAATATTTACTTTTGTGAGTTGGGTGGTTTTTTTCAATAGTTGATGGTTTTGAAAGATGGATGGTTTTAATAATGCTTTACACGTCGAGTGACCAATCTATGAATTAATTGATAATCATGGGCTCATGGCAACAATTCCCTTTGCTAAAGCTACATACATATGACATCAAACTAACTCATACAATTTAGCATTCATGTAGGCTTCCTAGCAACTTTAAGATAAAGAAACAGGCCTGAAAGTTTATCAAACATATGAAAGTTGTTGACCTAAAGTAAGACTTGATAATATTTTAGGTGTTCACTAGTATTCGAAAGTAAATTAGCCACTTTATCAACATCAAATACCAATATAAAAGGAATGTATATGCCAAATTTACTTTGCTATAAAACCATGAGTGACGAATATTTTGTCACTATTTCTTCAGTTAGAGACCAAACATGGTCGTCACTTACAAATGTCAATATTGACGAAATAACGTGGTCACTCATGTGTAAAATACCAACCATTTAAAACCATTAGAGACGAATACGTGGTCACCATTACCTGCATTTAGTGACGAAACTGGTGGTCACTGAAAAGAGCAATACAACAAAAAAAAATGATGCCAATTTTCAATAGACAAATGAACTAAAATCTAATAATCTGTAGCAACAGAGAGAACTAAAATCTAACAATCTATAGCAACATAGAAATCTAAACATGTGACTTCATTCACAACCCAATGATTTATCGTAAATTATAAGTTGACGGCTCGAGCTGTATGTTAGAAGCGGTAGACTGAGAACGGCGATGGTTGTTACTTTGTCTTGATTTGGTTTGTCAGCCGCTTAATAACAAATAGTTCCTTTTGTGAACTTGAAAAAGTGATTATTTATGGGTGGGGGGTGGAGTCCACAGAAAGTCAATAACAGTAAGACTAAACAAAGATACAAACATTACCTAATTAATAATAGGGGATGAACGTGGGGGTTGAGTCGAGTCGATAGAGTGGTATATGTCACCTATTGTTATATATTGACATACTGTTAACAAACTTCCATGTAGCAGAGGTCTGGTCTTGTTGCGGATGGCCTGTAGACATCACATCAATATTTCGAAACCAATTTCTATGTTTCAATCATTGGAAAAAATATGCTATTTACCTTGTTACTCCTCAGTACTTGACTGGTTGTGGTTTAGGTTGTCGAGAATAACAGTTGTTTGATGCAAGCCTGATTTTAGAAGGATTGTCTAAGCTCAGATCATGTAACTCTTTCAACAACATCGTCATAATTGTTGAGTTTTGACCTGAAATGCAAAAAGATCATGTAAACAATACAGGATAACTTTTGATTCATTTGGTAAAAAATGAGATCATGGAAAAGGCGGCAACTATTTAAGCAGAACATCCTCCTTGGGTTTCTCCAGCGAGCGAAAGCGCACAACCTATTTAAGCAGAACATGACTTTCAAGTAATAAGTCGATAAAGTAAAATTATAACAGAATCTTGCCAAAAGTGGCACACTATACCAAAGTTTCATAATATACCTGACAATTTTGAACATATTCGAGAAAAAAGGGAACAAATGATGTCTCCATCTTCAAGCTGTACAGCAACATACGAATTACAGAAAAATACTATGTTGTTGGACATTTTTAGCACTTGGTCGAATAGAAAAAAATTACTATACTAATATGAAAACATACCTGACTAGCCCGAAATGTAAGTTTCTTAATCAACACGCTCACACATAACATTAGGTTCAAATTTAATTTCCTGAATGAGAGAACAGCCTAAAGGATCAATAATAAAACTTAAAAAATCAAGATAATAAAAAGATACAAGCAAACTAAAGAGAATGACCTCAAACAATTCTATATCTTCATCAGGCGCAAAGCCAACCAGTTCATTCAGTTTGGCCAATATTTCTGTTGGCTTTCCTGTACCCTTCACAAAGAGCCGTCCAACATACCTGAGATGTTTTAACAGCTTCAATAATTAGGAACAAACATGTTAAAGTTAGTTAAATTATTATTATTTTAAATCGGTATTTGTAGTCCTATCAGATCATATAAATTTCACAAAAAAACACTCTGATATCGACAACCAACTTAGATCACAGAATTAAGATACCCAATTTTGGCCCGGATTGTTTTTGACTTGGCCTAGTTTGCCAACCTCTAAACAATCCGTTAATTAAACAAATAAAATTGACTTCGGGAAATCTTAAATTTACAAGAAAGGGGCCATGTAATGTACCTGATTTGCATAGCGTCTCCGCATAACAGAGTTTCTCCGTAATGTCACTTCAGATATCATTCTTTCATCAAGATATTCAACCAACTGATTCATAGATATAACAAAACATCAAAAAAGAGCAGAACATGTCCAAACTCATGTATCTTACAAGATCATGTACATGAAGGGTACTTCGTGCGACTTTCACATCTAATCTAAACTACTAAGATAAGCAAAGAGGAGAGCAAAATGTACATCAGGCATAAAGGTTCCAAATTTAAATCATTTTCTATCAGTCCTTTGACTAATGACATGTTAACACCTCATCAACGGTTTAAATCATTCTCTATCAGTCCTTTGACCAGTGACACGTTAACACCCCATCAACGGTTTAAATCTTTAAAGGAAATTTTTATTCATCTGACATGTTTGTGGTTATGCGCCTTACTGGCCTGTAAGTTAGTTTTAGCATTAAGTTAGTTTTAGCATTAAGTAGCGTTATGACAACAATGGAGTTCTTGGGTGGCCATCATATCCCATTTTAAAAAGTTCATATATTAATTTTAGTCAAATAATAATTTTCGATCAATGATTTATTTAAGGAATGTCTAAAGTTCAACCTAGCTTTCACAATTGCCTCGACTGTTTTCCTTTCCTGTGGACTTGGATTGCCACGTTCAGTATCAACACTTCTTGTGACCTGTGTTCAAAGGCAACTTTTAGCCGACAAGCAACATATTGGAAAGGTACATAGTGGAAAATTGGGTGGGTCGGGTTATGGGTCAAACTCATTTGAGTTGAAATGGGCCATTTTTAGTACTGTTTCGGAACAGCAGACCTGATTCAGTTGTCATGCAACTCCTTTTGTCCATTTTTCAAGACTATGACAATATTTTTTTACTGAACTAAATATGGTATTATACAATATTAAAAATCGATTGAGGAGGTTTTTTGATTGATGTATATAATTTAGCTACTGTCTACTCAATGGTGATATGGCGTGCCGTGGAGGGAGTAAACGAGGGGTTGTGGGCTACCTTGGCATGTTGCAATCCCTCCCTCCAGTAATGGCTCTTATGATAATTCGTTCGCATTGTAGGGGCGATTCTGTCCTGCGGTCATGCGGGACTCACAACCATGGGAGAATTATGACTTTGGTATTGAGGAAATGTTCACAACTCCATATGGTGGAGAGTCCTTGGGGATTGACAAGAGGCTTGAGCTGCTGGTCGAGGCTTATGGTAGGGATGGGGACGGGGGATTTGCACCGTTGGGTTTTTTCGCGTTCCTCAATTGTAAGTATGTATCATGAATAATAAAAAAATTTTTAAATACCTAAATTCGAACCCCAACCCCCCCCAAACCAATAACATACAAAGTCCCACCCCTACCCCCCCACCCCCCCCCCACCCCCCCCCCCCCATCCAACCCCACTGTTAACCCGCAGTTAAGGTATTATTTTTCTGTAACGTCTCAAAAAATCTAAAATAAAAGATAACAATAATGACTATTTTAGGCAGTTTCGCTAGCGGGTCATCAAAACAGGTAATTTTGAGTACGGGTTAAAATGAGTCGCGTCTGCTTAACCAAACAATGCTTTTCGCCCAAGTTTGATTAAATTCCTAAATAATTAATAGACACATGTGACCTGTTTGACTCGTTTTTGTAATTTAAACTATTAAACAGTTTAAACCGTAAACAATAAAATCCAACCCATGTTGACTCATCTGGCACAACATGAAACAATGATAGCCTACACATCGATGCCATTTAGTTCAGGAATTATCAATGAAAAAGCTTGAAGACCTTAAAAAATGACTACTAAATTGCTACCTGATCTTTAGGAATTCCTTGTCTGTTGTCTCTCATAATCCCACTTTCTTGCAAACTTTTTAGCAGTTTCAACTCCTTCAGCACCAGTGTTCATTGGAAGAACCATATCATATCCAAGTTTTTGAATGTCCTTCTACTATAATAAAGTTATACACAATTGATTCAGAATGTTCAGGGCATTTGTCTCACACATATAATGAGGAACACTGATATGATTAGCTATCCTAGTGTTAATGGTAAGATGAATTCTTTTTTCTATTATGTTATACCAGTTAACAAAAAGGTGGACCAAATGGCAAGGACTACAAGTCTACAATGCTTTAGTAACTTTAGTATCAAACTTTCACTAAAAAGAGCAAGAAAACTTATGTTTGGCAGATAGCCTTTCACTTTTCTATTAGGTTGAAGTTGATAACCATTATTTGCAAGGTTGCAAAAAGCGCTAGGCGCTAGTCGGGCGGTCGAACACCGCCTAGCTAGTAATCGGTCGAGGCGGCGCCTAGGCGGGGCCTAGGCGGATTGAACTTTTCTATATAAAATTTTTAAAATTATATGTATATTTGATAAATTTTAGCACAAATAGCTAAGTAGGTCTACAAAAGATTGGATATTGGGCTTTAAATGTAAATTAAGGCTTTAAATTAGTTAAATTAGAGTTTTTTCTAAGTAAAATCTCATATTTCTATTTCTTTTCTTCTCATCTACAATAATTACATCATAAATTTTATTCTTAAACACCATTTAAAAACAAGATCTTACCAATTGAATGAAAAAACCTAATTTAAAATTTTAAAAATCGAGTTGACCCCCGCTGACCGGCGTTGACCACCGTTGACCGCCGTGTTGACCGTCGTTGACCGCTTTTTTGGCCGCCTAGAATAAATCGAGGCGGTTTGTGGCCGCCTAGACCGCTTTTTACAACACTGATTATTTGTATGTTCATCAATCTAACCAATAAGGCATCACATGCAACCAAAATAGCAGAGCATATAGGCATTATTACCAATTTGAGATTCCGTATCAAAAGTGTGACAATGAGATAAAAGCAATTGGCCCACTCTCCACACCAACCCTTCTTTGTTTCAAGAAGCTACATCATAAAAAGATACTATGAGTCTTAATAATCAGAAAATTCTTGAAAGCACATGTAAATTTGTGTACCTCTATAGCATCGTTGTACCGTGGGAAACGAGTAGTTCTTGAACATACATTGCAGCTGGCCAAGATAAGAAAATTATATATAAGGAATTATAGAAAGAACGCAATTTTTTTTAAATGGTGTTCCGACAAAGAGAAGTAACTTAATTTTTTCTAGAAGTCTAATAATTAATTCATCATGCATTTTATGGCATAAACAACTTTTGTGTTTTCCGCATGGCCACGAATGTTTTCATTGAAGCATTGTATCAAACACTTGGGCTACAACTACTAATGCTTTCACTGAAGCATTTTATCAAACACGCTAAAAAATGCACACGTATTAATCGATGGACTAAACCAATAAAATCACCTAATCATTATCAACATAATCGTAATAATAGAACCACTAACATGAGATATATGTATGTCCTTCCAATCTCACGTCGTTCTCGCTAATTGTTCCTTTAAACTAATCACTCCACCACTTCTCTCCATCAATCCTAACTCCTTACCTCGACTCACCATTAAAATCCCCAAATTTTAACCTTATCAAACCCTAGAAACCCTAACTTTGTTTGAAACCCTAATTACTTCAATAACCAACATATTTCAAATTAAATTCATAATTACTGATAAACTAGCAAATTGAACCATAAAAACATAAAAGCCCCAAATATGCACGGTTTGAAACCTAATTTGAGCAATTAAGAACTGATTTTGGATTAATAGTGAAATTGAGACCTAAACTTACAAAATCGAGGCGTGATTCTTATAGAGTTGAAACGAATAGGTATTAGATCCATCATAGTAACAGCGTGTTGTTCAATCAGTGTGTGTTTGTGTTTTTCTTTTAAGTAAACTGTTTCAATGATAGATGAAAATGAGAAGTTATTGTGTTTAAATATAAAATAGTGATGTTTTTTATTGTTAATTTGTTATCCAAGTCATTTTTTTGGCATGTTATTTTGTTTACATATTTAATTGTTATTTTTTTATTCACTTATTAATGAAAAAGAAAATTTCCTTGAAAGTTTATGTCTTAAAAAATATATTTATGAGAGGAATTGTTTAAATTTTTGCAACTTTACATATATCTTTTATATACAAGTTTTGTATTTGCAAGTTTGCAACATGTGATGGTATTTACGATTTGTGAGTAAATATTAAAATAAGAGAAATATTAGCTACAATTTATTGTAGCTAATTGGCTACAATTCTAGGCTAAAATAATGAGTTCCTGAGTACTGTTTGCGGGTCCCTGAATACTATTTGCGAGCCCTTAAATGATTTCTTGCGTATTTTTAATAGGGAATTATAGTCAGTTGACAACAATAATTGTAGCTAATATATCCCCATTAAAATATACAAGTTTTAGCAACTATATATATAAGTGCTCTAATTTTAATCATCTCATAAATTAGCAATGTGAAAAACAGTGACGAAAAATTTGTCACTGATGCTTATGTGACCAAATTTATCGTCACTACTCTAAATCAAAAATAGCTATTATGTAATTTAGTGACTACATAGTGACCACTTATAAGTTCGGTCACTGATTTTTTACCAGTGACGAGAAATAATGACCATAAATTATATCGTCACTATTTTCGCTCAAATAGTGACCAATAAAAATTGTCGTCACTGAAATCTCGTCACTAAAGCCCTTATTTCTTGTAGGGTAACTCATACAATTTAGCATTCATGTAGGCTTCCTAGCAACTTTATGATAAAGAAACAGGCCTGAAAGTTTATCAAACATATGAAAGTTGTTGACCTAAAGTAAGACTTGATAATATTTTAGGTGTTCACCAGTATTCGAAAGTAAATTAGCCACTTTATCAACATCAAATACCAATATAAAAGGAATGTATTAGCCAAATTTACTTTTGTAGTCTGTTTCATGTACTTTTTGCCATTTTAATGAAAACAAGTGATAACTGTATAATTTAATTAATTATAAATTAGTTTGTCTTAGCTATATCATGTCTAGAAGGTCCGAAAGAATTTAGGCAAATGGATAGGAAGACGGTTCCATGAATTAATCTGTAAATCTACAATACTCCTAGAAACTCATTTTACTCACTGACTCATACATAAATAATAATATCAGAGTGAAGAACTTCTGATGATATTGGATTTGAGTTTAGGTGTTTATATTGGACGTCATTTCCTATCTTTCTGGAGCCTGAACTAGAAGCATTTCAAAATGTATTATGTGAAGATAATCATTAGACAATAGGAGCTTAGTAACATATTAATATCTCAAAAGATGGAAAATCAAAAAACATCAACATAATTAGATAATTATCGCAAGTTAGGGATTGGTTTAGAAGAAGACAAAATTCCGTGTGAAGTCATTGATTCTGACTACAAGTACGAAGAGATATATCTTAGTTGGAACTACACATAAATTAATGGAATGATTAATTAAAATTTAATTAAAAACAATTCCAGTTCATTATGTTGATATTGTTCTTTTGGTTATTTACTGACATTTGTGCAGCTTCTGGGTCGAGTCTTCCATATTATTCGTAAGCATAATTCTAAGCTTGGACCAAATCTGAAGGAACTGTAAGAAATACTACCACAATAATATGTTTTGCTGTCTTTTTTTCTTATAAATATGTGAAAGGAGGGGTGTTTGGACTATTAACACATTGATAATGTGATTTGTTTAAGTTTAATGGTATAGGAACCGGTTAAGAATGAATGCAGTCTATGAAGAATGTAATGACCACTAGCGTGCTTCTTCCCTAACAGGTTAAGATTTTATTTATGAATGAATGCAATCAATTTGAATGTTTGAGATGAAGTTTTAGTTCTAATTGGCGTGTTTTTGTCGATGAAGATTCGTCATTGTTGCAAAATGCACCAACGAAAGCAACTTACATGTGACAATGATGATTGTTATTGCTAAGTTATGATCAGAAATATTTAGTATTTCTCTGCATATTTAGAGATCTTTTACATAAACTATTATAGATTCTACCAACAAAAAGAGGGTGTTTGGGACTGCTTTTTCTTTCCACGTATATATAAGCACTTTTATGCGTATTTCACGTATATGTCAAAAGTTATTTCTGGGACGTGGTGAAAACTATAGAAGACTACATATCTCAGTTTAAAGGTTCTTAGGTTAGAAGTGAGGGTAACATGTCACTTATATCCCAAAACAACCAGATTGTTGGGTCATTAGTTTTTTTATTGTAAAGACTAAAGAGCTTATTTACTCGAGTAAGCAGATAAGCATATGTTGGGCCAATTCAGAGCCTAAATGTCCTTTGTACATGATTTACATGAAATATATCCCAAGTATAAAACAAGTCCCTGAACTTAAATAAGTTCAGCGAGTCATCCTCAAGACGTTCTTCAGAGTCTAGAAGAAAGACTCATCACAACCTGAGGCGGACCTCAGCGAGTGAAGAAAGAACCAAGATCATGATGATGGAGTCAGTGAGTATTGACAAATAACTCACTGATTCCCGAAGACCATCTTTAAATGAAGACCCTGATCATATTGTCAAGAACTTCCTATTAAGCAAAAAGTAGTAGAAAACAAAAGGAACAAGTGGGGGCTTGTACTTTATTAATATTGCTAAAAGAAAGACAAGTACTAAAGTGAAAGAAACATCATCAGGGGATACATCAAGCAATGACATCAACATGACATCAGCAGATGTCATCAAACATCATCAGAGGGTGCATTCATGTGATGACATCATCATATGTCATCAAGGAGTACTTTGGATAAAATGAAACAATTCAACCCTCTGCTGAAGAGAACCATAAAGAAGACAAAAAGACAAATGGAAGAATACTTTAAGGAAAAAGTATGAAAGAGAAAAGCAAAAAGAGGGAATATGCTTTACCTAACATTAGGTAAAAGGATTAAATACAAATGTATTTTTTATTCCTTCTTTACACATACCTGTACAAAACACTACCCACTTGCTTTACTTATATATATGCAAGCTTGTAATAGAGATATGTAGAGATCCTAGACACCAAAGATAATACATAGTATTATGTGATAGGGTCCTCCTCCCATTGATTCATGAGCAAAGCTATGGACAATGGGAGTTTTAGGGCCCGTTTGGTTTGAGGGGTTAGGAGTGAGATTTGAGGATGGTAGAAAAAAAGTGTTGTTTGGTTTGTTTATGTGGGTCCTACAAATGAGGTTGAGTACCACATTTTAGCTTTATGAGAATCCTTACTCATTTGACTCTTTTTGTTATATTTTCTTTTTATGTGAGCCCTTCTTAAAAATCAACCAATTCATATTTTTTTTTCATTTTTACTACTCCATCCGTCCCATTTTTATTGTCCATATTTCCTTTTTGGGATGTTCCAATTTAATTGTCCACTACTAAAAATATATAGGAAAGTTTGATCAAGTTTACTATATTACCCTTATTTGAAATTATTATTACAAACTTTAAAGAAGACTTTAATTAAATATCTAAGGATAAAACTATCTTTCTGTCAAAAAGTAAGAAAGAGAAAGCAGTAATAAATCAACTTTTTTTAAACTGTGTATTTTTTGTCGGGAGACAATAATTTTGAGACGAAAAGAGTATTATAAATTATTTAAATTTTAATTTACATTCATTTATAATATATTATGTTTCTCTCTCTTCATTTAATATACCACACAAGTTACCTCTCTCTTCATTTAATGTTTCTCTCTCTTCATTTTAATTTAAATTTTAATGTACACTTGATTATAATAATCAAATGTACAATCACTTAAAGCCCAACATTACCTTTCATGTTCAAAGACGATCTTTTTCCTTTTTTTTAACATAGCTGTGATAAATTTACTTGTTAAACATACCACACAAGTTACTCCCCACCCTCACAAAACAAATAAAAAAACCACACCCCTCGTATCATACTCGAACCAAATTCATATCCAGTAACCATGTCACTCAATCTTCATCTCACATCCAAGAAACAACAAACAAAATCATCACAAAAAACCACTCACAACCACGACATCGATCTAAACATCAAGATCCCAATCCACCTCATCACACTCTCACGTCACAAAACCCAAATTCACTCAAAAAATATGTCCCAAATCTGCTCGTTCACATCCATCACCATCCTTATATCAAAAAATCATAAACCCAAATCCATTCACAAAATATCACCCCAACCAGTTAATAAAAAATTCAAACTCAGATCAGTGGTGCACCACGAATCATGATGAGTATTGTTTTTCTGTTGTAATAAAAGTATGGTTGGGAAGAAGAATTGTTAAAATTGAGTGAAAAGAAAATCAGGTATATGGTTTGATGAAGATAGAACCTGTTAAAAGAATGGGTTAGTTATGAGAAGAAAAAGGAGGTGATTTTGAAGGTAAACGGGTTTCAGTGGGTTTCATGATTATGTTTATTTATGGGAGAAACAGTCGCAAAAAATTGAAGTTGAAATAGGATTGTTTTGTTTATGGCTTAGCCGGAATAAAGGGTCGTTGATGGAGAGAGATTTAGAGAATCAGTGGGGTTGTTTGTTGTTTTGTTTTCGGGATTAGCCTAATTACAAAAAGATTAAAGACTGAAAAAAAGGGGTGCTGAGCCTCTGAAAAATTATAATGTATATCAGCTTATGTTTTGTAGCCAATATTTTTTTTAGAGCTTCGATGATACATAGAGTGGGATAGTGGCTGAAATTAAATAATCAGAGGGGGTTTTGTTTAAGGAATTGAAAGTTTGTGTAATAGAGGGGCTGATAAGAATCAGATGGGTGTTTTGTTGTTAGAATAGATATATTTGTTCAAATTGGGTTTAAAGAATCTGATGTGTTGGGTATGCTTGGGTTTGTAAGAAATTGCAGTGGGTATGAAAGTCAGGGGTGAATTTGTTGTTTATTTCAGTCTTAGCCTGAATAAAATGGTGTTTCAAGAACAAGAGTAATAGTATGGGAATGGAGGCACTGATTAAAAGAATTAGTGAATATCAGGTTGTGGGTATACAAGAGTTACAATGTTTCAACTTACTGATACAACCCGCTGACAGAATGGAATCGCTCCTGCTGTCTAGTCCGCTCTGAAGAAGTCAGCACACACCAAAACCAAGCACCCTCTGAACCAGGGAAGTCTGTAATTGTTCTAGTATATGTTTGGGTTCTTTTCGGCTCAGCCTAATATAGGTTATGACTGTTATTAGTGGCTTAAGGAACCAAAATGGTATACGAGTCAGCTGATAACTTTGGGAAGGTTAAAAGAAATCAGAAGGTGAAGCGGTTTGGTGGTTTGAGGTGAGTGATACGACTAACACGACTGAATCCCCTCACTGTGCCAGCCCGTTGAACCAAGTCAGTATATTCTTTGGTCAGCAACCTACGGACCGCGACCACTGTCTATCAGACACGCTGAGAATGCATCATACTCCGATTTCCTAAACGCAAGGTCGCAGCCCTCTAAAGCCCAATGGTTGCAGACCGCTGGTGGTCATGTCAGACCATCTGAGTCCGAAGTAAGACACCATGGTCAGACCTTGTACTTGGTCAATGTAGCACACTCCAGGTTAGCAAACATCTGAACATACGAGATAGTTGTAATAGTCTAAGACTAGTTATTTTGGTCGTAAGTTTGTGTTGTTTTCAGTTCGTGTGTTGAGGATGAAAATGGTGGAATGTTCATTCTTTTTCAGGCATATGCGCCTGATTAACTGGCAGCTGCGTCTATAGCCGCTGATCTTAGTGTGTTGGCTTGAGCCTAGTCAGAACTCTAAAAGATTTAATACTAAAGATAATATATTAAGTAGAAATTAAGTCGCTAAACTTAAATAAGTTCAGTGAGTCATCTTGAGATGTTCTTCAGAATGTTAGAAGAAAGAGCGGACATTAGCAAGTGAAGAAAGAACCAAGATGAGGATGATGGAGTCAGTGAGTATTGACAAATGAATGACTGACTCCCGAAGACCAGAATGAAGACCCTGATCATATTGTCAAGAACTTCTCTTTGAAGGCAGAAAAGTGAGGTAGAGAAAAACAAACAGGACAAGTGAGCGCCTGTGTAATTTAATATATGCTAAAAGGAAGACAAATATTTCTGTAAGTAAAAGAAGAAAACATCGGCATACGGCATGACTCATGGGATCGTCATCAAACATTGTCATCAAACATCATCAGAGGTGCATTCATGTGATGACATCATCATATGTCATAACCCTCTGATGAGGAAAAACATAAAGAAGACAAAAAGACAAGTGGAAGAATACTTTAAGGAAAAAGTATGAAAGAGAAAAGCAAAATATGAGGGAATATGAATAAAAAATAAAATGTATTTTTTATTCCTTCTTTACACATACCTGTACCAAACACTACCCACTTATTTTACTTATAAATATGCATGCTTGTAATAAAGTAGGTTAGATCGTAGTGACACAAAGATAATAATTAGGATTATGTGATAGAGGTCTCTCCCATTGGTTCATGAGCAAAGAGCTATAGAACAATGGGTTTTATTGGTATTAATATCTGGTTGTTGGTGGCGCAAATACGGAACCTTGTAAATCTTTTTATTATTAATAAGAGTTTGATCACGATTGAAAGGCAGATCAGAAAGTGGTGTTTATTAAGCATGTCAATGGTCAGCAGATATTACACGAATGTCACGGAAGTAGACAAAAAAAATTTATCTCAAACTCTGCTTATTAGAAAAAGTGGATAACTAAATGAATATTTAGTTTTCGGCTCATTATGATTGTGAAGCACCTTATAGTTTGCCATAATCGGGTGGGGAAACGCTAAAAAGTGACGAATTTGAAGTTATTGTAGATAGTTGGAGCAACTTTAACTTAAATTTTCATAACACTATTTTTTAGCACTCATTTCCAGGTGCTCTGAATTATTGTTTCATTCCATCCACGCTGGTTCATGCCTATAAAAGCACCAAGCTTAGCAGAGGAGTTGCTAAAGAACTTTTGGACATACTTAGATTGCATAGGAAGTATGTTAAAAGTTTGAGATTATTAAATTGAATGTGTATATGGACTGTTGTTTAATAATATGCATAAAGCTATGATTTGTTCGATCTCTTATTATTGTTCAAGCTTGTAAATCGGTACATGGGGGATTTATGGGTAAAATAAAATTCCTTAAAGTTTACACAGATAACAATACGGCTTAATCTTTGACGAGGGGCTTTACTAAAGGAACGCTTATACATGCTAGGAGCTTGGGAATTCGTTTAGCTAGTAGTTTATGATAGGATCTGTGTTTAGTATTTGGAGAAAGGTGTTTGAAGCAATTTCTTGTTTATGATATAGATACTTGGTCAATTTTTTATTTTTAATGCTTAAATTGTGTCCTATATTTGAGTTAAATCCCATGATTATATATTGATTCTTTAAAATTAATCAGTTGTCGATTAAACAATATTGTTGAATATTGGTAAATTAAGACAAATCTGAGTGATTGGTGATATTGTAGATATTAAGGATGTGTCCATCATACTTACATGATATTCATAAGATGAATATTAGATTTTCCCAACAACAAGAATATTACTTTATGGATCGTTGTCATTAAGTAAATCTTGTGAGTGATTTTATTTACAAAATCCTATAGACTTGAGATGCAAGTGAGGTCTTGCACTTATGTGGGATGATCCTTTTGATCTAGGATTAAGTTGATGTCTGAAAATGGGGTGGTAATAATAAGGCTGTTCACAAGTGATTTTGAAATATGATGACTTGAACACTTGCTAGTCAATATTCGAATTTGTTTCCTTCAATAGTTGAAGAATGATGCCTGAGCCCTCGTTGAATTAATCAGACTGTGTGAAATGGCCTTCGGAAAATATGTAGATATGTCTCATTGATTTTTAGTAATCTTGATTGGTTACATATACGAGAAACAGAATTGTTAAATAATGGAATGACCTTGATCCATATCCATTTTTAACACGGTATCGGAAACAAAAGGATTGTAAATTCATAAATCATTTGTTCGGCTTTCGTCTTTATGATAACACATCCTTCAGAAATTTCTGAGAGCATTGGTGTGTGTAGATGCTTACACAATGTTATTCTATATATTTTAGCGCAAGTTCGCAGTGCGAGCTGAGTTGGATTATGTCCAAGTTGTATATGTTATGTATGTCGGAAATTTTTCGAGCCTCAGAACGCACACGTTATTAGTCAGAACACAGTTTTATTATTTTAAAGTCATTATATTAATTAGTGATTTAATAAATGACACGTTAAAAGTTAACAAGAATAAATATTAGTCATTAAAAGTTAAGTGCAAGGACTAATATGCAAAAACCAAATAGTAGAAGGTTGCGGTTTGCCCTTCTCTTTCCTAGGTCGGTTGAACCACCTATCCAAAAGGAGGTGGGAGAGCTTGCTTGCTCACCAAGCAAAGAGGTGTATATATAGGGGTCTTGGGTTCATTGTGTGCTCATAACTTGAAATCTAAAAACCCTAAAATCTCTCTTGGCTTCTTCAGTCTTGTTCGACCAGACCTCAAAATCACTCTTGAGGGATTCAGTTTTCTCCTCCCCTTGTTGCTGCAATCGAACAACGCAACCCTTAGGGTTTTTGTGTTGCGATTAAACATAAAAAGGTGTCACGTGTGTTGATTAATTCAAAGACGAAGGTGATCGTTTAGTTAAAACACTACTAGT
This sequence comes from Tanacetum coccineum, assembly GCA_026074375.1. Lineage (NCBI taxonomy): Eukaryota > Viridiplantae > Streptophyta > Magnoliopsida > Asterales > Asteraceae > Tanacetum > Tanacetum coccineum. Next base: position 11,119 of record BQNB010019338.1, on the reverse strand, counting down.
ACTAGCATACCACGTTGTTTGCTAAAAACGTATTGTGTGTGTCGCCTAAAGGGATTATACTTTTAATCCTAAGTGGTTTCGCGTGGTTTTATTATTTACGCGTATATTCAAGGCGGCGTTTGTTTATTCCTAAAAGGTACGCAAGTTCTTGAACACTTATTAATTATAAGTTTCAATGGGTTTACAGAAAATCGAGGTCCTCCGTGATTATTTTAATGGTGTGTAAGTAGATGTAAAATCCCAACATCGCTGCCATACATAACCATAAAACATCAATATTCAATGTAACTAATGAGTACAGACGACAAGCATTTTCTTCCATATGAAATCCACAACATCATCCTTTAGTTAATTACAGCGAGGTGCTGTTTACCCGGTCGGATTTTAGTTTACTGGCATGTCTCATGTATTATCTTTGTTGTATCGACTAGCTTGTAGTATACCAACCACCTTGGAATTAACTTAGAAAAATATAAAAGTGAGATTATACTTACCTGTATTCCCAGTTGCTTAAGAAACTAAAAACTCTGAGTATGGGATAAATGAACCTACTAATCTTGATGAACTGTTATGTACGTCCTTTATCGTTATTTCTGTAATGCCTTTAATCAAATTTGAATTGATGGGTTGTTTTTATTTTGGAATTGCTGATGCTGTTCGATAGTCAATTGTAACCTAAAAAATACAAGGACAATTGATGATTTTACTCACCAATATCATAGGAATAATAAGCCACTACTCATTCATGATTGGAAAGAAACCAATACTTATTTTCTAAGTATCTTTTATCTAGTAAAAAACGAAAAGTGAGGACTTTCGTATTTCAAATAAAAATAATGTTTCCTTATTATGTATGATTCGTTTAATTCTTAATTATTTTTTTAATTATGTTTAATTAGAAAAGCCAAAATAATTCCACAGAAGCTTTAGCAAAAAGTTTAATCATGGCATTTTTGTTGAAGAAAACTGATTGAAAGAAAAATGAACAAAAATGTAAGTGTCTAGAACAGAAAGGAAAAAAACCTAATTAAAGAGGGAGGTAACTTTTATAAAGATTGGTTGTCAAAATGAGAAAGAAAGAAAAATTTTCTACCTATTTTCTAATTTGTAATAACAATGATCAAGAGATGTGTTGTGATGGGACACAAAGAAATCGAATCCTTATTGCATACCAACTAATAAATAACGTCTCCAAAATCATCACACGCTTATATCATTATATTAACATCGATCATCATCCGCATCCGTAAATGAAATCCATCATAAAACCGTCATATTGTTGTTCAACTGTAAATTCTATGACAAAAAAAGAAGAACCCAACATATGTAACCAAAGAAGAATTTTGGGATCAGGGTTTTCATGGGACGCTTGGTCTTGTTTTAAAGATCGGGTAATGAGGAGAAAGATGGGTTTGGTGAGTGTTGGATACTGCGATGGTGCATTTGCTACAAGGTAGGTTGCTTCTGTGGGGGACGTTTTTTAGAGCACCTGGCGATGGGTGCATTCCAACTGATAGATTTTCTAAATAGTAGTTCCTCCGCAAAACACCTAAACGGCTAATCCTTGTTGCAGACCCGCCGATCTTATCCATAACCTCTTTTCCTTCTGAATTAGATCACGAAAGAACCCCCACTCGCCAAGACTATGGGAAATGCCTTCACATATCTGGTTATTTGTGTTAGATATTCTAACTTTTCTGGTAAACTTCCATCAATTTTATTGTATTTTTTGGTGTGTTTTATTGCAATTCTGTTAGGCCTAAAATAATTGTTGATACCACCACAACAACTATGAAATGAATCGGATTTATTAGCGTTTGAGGTGTTTCAAGTGTTACGTAAAAAGATTATACTTTAGAATAAACATAAATTGTATATGGTCATTCTTTCTCCAAATACTCAACTAAAAATATATTACACCCACCACCCCATTCTTTTCTATATTGAATTTTAATAAAAAATAATATCCGGCCTCAAAAAGTCTGCCCACAACAAAATCAACATAGTTACAATGTTTAAACAGTTTGTAACAGCTCTTAACACACTGCTTGCGTCAGATTTGTGTCACTCGCCAATGTGTGTGTATGTCAAATTATTATGGATAGTATGTCATTATACCAAAGTGTATTTTCTCTCGTTTGCATGCTACTTTAGTAACCAGCTGTGAGATTGATATCATGAGTGTTTATAGTTAGGAGCAGTAGTTTTTATTTAGATAATAGATGAATGTACTTTAGTGCCTATATGGGGAATTTTATGGTAGGAATTCTTTTTGATGTGTAATTAGTCTCTAAATGAGTTAATGAAACTTAGGGGTGTTTGGTATCAATAATAACACTATGGGTGTCAAATGTTGGCAAACGAGAAATCGGATGTGATCGATAAATTAGGTTTGTGAGTGGTGTTGCCGCAAATCTGCAGAATAGCATATAAAGCGCTGTGATAGAACAGAATCTCTAGATAGTTGTTAGTGTGGGAAGAGCAGAATTATGGGAAAGGTGTGTAGTTATGGACGATCACTTCTCTTATAGTTGGGTTACTGTATTCAAATTTTCTAACAAAGACCATTTATGTTGTTTCATATCTGATTAGGTAGGATACTTTTACCCAGCAAAAAAGGGCAATGTGGCTGAATGGTTTAATATTTACTTTTGTAAGTTGGGTGGTTTTTTTCAATAGTTGATGGTTTTGAAAGATGGATGGTTTTAATAATGCTTTACATGTCGAGTGACCAATCTATGAATTAATTGATAATCATGGGCTCATGGCAACAATTCCCTTTGCTAAAGCTACATACATATGACATCAAACTACACTACAAGAAAAACCACCTTTAGTGACAGAAACAGTGTCGGTCGAGTAACAATAGAACAAAAGCTGTGCGCACTAAGTCTTCTAGTGACGAAAACTAAAGTTAGTCGACCAGTCGTCCAAAGTCCGTCACTATTTCAGTTAGAGACGAAATACAAATGTTCGTCAATTCATTGACGAAAAAGTGTGGTCACCTCCCGGTAAGAGTGACGACTGCTACAAAACCATGAGTGACGAATATTCTGTCACTATTTCTTTAGTTTAGAGACCAAAATGGTCGTCACTACAAATGTCAATTATTGACGAAAAAAGTGGTATCTCATGTGCTAAAACTACGCCACCATTTACAACCGTTAGAGACGAATACGTGGGTCACCATTACCTGCATTTAGGTGACGAATATCTGGTGGGTCACTGAAAAGTGCATACAAACAGAAAAAAAAATGATGCCAATTTTCAATAGACAACATGAACTAAAAATTAATAATCTGTAGCACAGGAGAGAACTAAAGAGCTCTGACAAGATCTATGCGGCAAGAGATAGAAAATCTAACATGCTGACTTCATTCACAACCAATGCATTATCGTAAATCATCAGTTGAGTCTCGAGCTGTATGTTGAAGCGGTAGATTGATAGAAGCGGCGATGGTTGATACTTGGTCTTGATTTGGATGTCTAGCCTTGAGAATAATAACGAATGTTCCTTTTGTGAAATGAAGAATGTGGAATATTTATGAGTCACAGAAAGTTCAATAACAGTAGACTAAACAAAGATACAGACATTACTAATTAATATAGGATGAACGTCGGGGGTTGAGTCGATGTCAATAGAGTGGTATATGTCAACTATTGTTATATATTGACATATTGTTAACAAACTTCATGTCCGCCGAGGTCTGGTCTTGGTGCGGAGGTGTAGCTATCACATCAATATTTCGAAAACGCAATTTCTATGTCTTCAATCATTGTAAAAAATATGCTGATTTACCTGGTTACTCCTCGTACTTTGAACTGGTTGGGTTTAGGTTGTCGAAGAATACACAGGTTGTTTGATGGCAGGCACTGATTTTAGAAGGATTGTCTAAGCTCAGATCATGTAACTCTTTCGCAAAGCATCGTCATAATTGTTGAAGTTTTGACTGAAATGCAAAAAGAGAGTCGTGTAAACGAATCAAGGATAACTTTGATTCATTGGTAAAAATGAGATATGGGAAAGCGCGCAAACCTATTTAAGCAGAACATCCTCCTTGGGTGTTCTCCAGCGAGCGAAAGCGCACAAACCTATTTACAGCAGAACATGACTTTCAAGTAATAAGTGGAATAAAAGTTCAAATTATAACAGAAATCTTGCCAAAAGTGGAAACTATACCAAGTATTCATATCTATACTGCAATTTTGAAACATATTCGAGAAAAAAAGGGATCAAATGGATGTCTCATCTTAAGCTGCTACAGCAAATACCGAATTACAGAAAAAATCACTATGTTGGTTGGACATTTTTTAGCACTTGGTAAGAATGGTAAAAATTTATATATAATATAGAAAAGCACTACCTGACTAGCACGATGATTGTAGGTTCTCTTATATCACACACGTCACACCTACCATGTAGGTTCAAATTTAAATTTAATGACATGAGAGAACAGCCTAAAGGATCAATAATAAAACTTAAAAAATCAAGATAATAAAAAGATACAAGCAAACTAAAGAGAATGACCTCAAACAATTCTATATCTTCATCAGGCGCAAAGCCAACCAGTTCATTTACAGTTTGGCACTATTTCTGTTGGCTTTCTGCACCCTTCACTGGCTCGTCCAATTACTGAGCTGTTTTAACAGCGCTTCAATAATTAGGAACTAAAATGTTAAAGTAGTTACAATTTTATAATTTTAAATCGGTATTGGGTTAGTCCTATATTTCTACATATAAATTTTCACAAAAAAAAACCCTCTGAATCGACCAACCCACTTGATCACAGAATAAGATACCCAATTTGGCCCGTATATGTTTTGACTTGGCCAGTTTGCCACCTCTAACAACTAGTTAATTAACAATAAAATTGACTCGGAGAAATCTTAAATTTACACAGAAAGAGGCTGGTGTAATGTACTGATTTGCATCAGCGTTGATAAGAGGTATTCATCCGACAATGTAGACATGAGGGATATCAGTTCTTTCCTCAAGATTATTGCAAACGCAACTGATTCACAGATTTAACACAAAACATCCAAAAAGGAGCAGAAACATGTACAACTCATGTATCAACCAGATCCAGTCCATGAAGGTATCCTGAGTAGTTTTCACGGTGGCGCAGCGCCATTATCTAAACTCTTAAGATAAAAGCAAAGAGGAGAGCAAAAACTGTACATCGCGGGCGACAATGCTTCTAAAATTTAAATCATTCTCTATCAGTCCTTTGACCAGTGACACGTTAACACCCCATCAACGGTTTAAATCATTCTTATCAGTTCCCTTTGCCAGAGAGTGGTAAACCCATCAAGGTGTTTCAAACTTTAAAGGGGGAACTTTTTATTATACTGACCTGTTTGTGGTAATGCGCCGTATGGGCTGTAGTTATTATTTCGATTAAGTTATTATTAGATTAAGTAGGGTTATGACACAATGGATTTCCTTGGAGTGGCATCTATATACCATGTTTAGAAAAAGTTTCATAGATTCATATTAGTCAAATAATAAAATTTGGATCGAATGATTTATTTAAGGAATGTCAAACTGTTCAAGAGCTTTCACATATTGCCTGGATGTTTACCTTTCTGTGGACTGTGGATTGCGCGACGTTCAGTATCAACACTTTTGTGACCTGAGTTTCAAAGGAATTTTATCGACAAGAAATATGGAAAGGATAGTGGAAAATTGGGTGGGGTCGGTTATGGTTCACACTATTAGAGATGAATGGGGCCAATTTTAGTTACTGTTAGAACAGTGCCAGACTGATTTCAGTTGTCATGCACAACACCTTTTGTCCGATTTGTTTTCAAAACAATGACAAATTTATTATGAATAATTATGATTACAAAAAAAATCTATTTAGGAGGTTTTATGCTTTAAGAAAACCTTTGAGCAACTTTCAACATGTTACATTTATCTTTGACCCGTTTGAATATTGACCAATTCATAAGCAAACACACCGAAATTGCACATATGAAACTAAGCATTACTTTTTAATACTGACCATCGGCCATGGTCCCCAAGGGGACATGAATATGAACCACACTTTGACGACGGTGGTAATAGCCCTTTCATTATAGGAGCAACTGATGTAGGTCTGTTTAATTGACGAGAAAGGCAACAAAGACATGAATTAACATGAATAATAAATTTTAAACTGTAAGAACTGTGCTGGATTTTTAATGATATAAAGATACATCAACCTGTATACGCAGTTGCGGTATTAATTTTGTTTGTAACGTCTCAAAAAATCTAAAATAAAAGATAACAATAATGACTATTTTAGGCAGTTTCGCTAGCGGGTCATCAAAACAGGTAATTTTGAGTACGGGTTAAAATGAGTCGCGTCTGCTTAACCAAACAATGCTTTTCGCCCAAGTTTGATTAAATATATCCATAACTGACTTAAGTAGGACAATGTGACTGTTTGGAACTGTTTTTGTAATTTAAACTATCAAACGTATAAACCGTGTAAACAATAAAATCCGACCCATGTTGACTCATCTGGCACAGAGACATGTACAATGATAGCCTACCATCGATGCATTTAGTTCAGGAATTATAATTGAAAAAAGCTTGACAGACCTTGAAAAAATGATACTAAATTGCTACCTGATTCTTTAGGAATTCCTTGTCTGTTGTTCTCTAATCCCTATCTTTCTTGCAAATTTTTATCAGTTTCAAACTCTTATAAGCACCAGTGTAATTGAAGAACCATCTCATATTCCCAAGTTTTTGAAATGTCCTTCTACTATAATATAGTTATAACAATTGATTCAGAATGATTTCAGGGCATTTGTCCCTCACACATATAATGAGGAACATGATAATGATTAGTATCCTAGTGGTTAATGGTAAGATGAATTCTGTTTTTCGTGATTATGTTATACAGTATAACAAAAAGGTGGACCAACTGGCAGGATACAAGTCGTCCAATGCTTTTAGTATTTCAGTACGTCAGAACTTTCACTAAAAAGAGATAAAGAAAATTATGTCGAGTCGCTGATGTCGATGCAAATCTCGCTACTTTACTATTAGGTTGAAGTTGATTAACCATTTTTTGCAATGGGTTGCAAAAACGCGCTCAGGCGCTAGTCGAGGCGGAATTTGCGAAACACCGCCTAGCTAGTAATCGGTGAGGCGTGGGGGGCGCTGGAGGGGAGGCCCTAGGCAGCAGGAATTTCTTCGATGATAAAATATTGTTTAAAAATTATATGTATCATGTTTGATAAATTTTAGCAAAAAACTGAAACGTAAGCTAAATGTAGGTCTACAACAAGATTGGCATTATTGGGCTCTTAATATGTAAAATTAAGGTTTAAATCTAGTTAAATTAGAGTTTTTTCTTAAGGAAAAATCTCATATTTCTATTTCTTTTCTTGCTCGCGGATTAATAATTACAGTCACATATAATGAGGAACACTGATATGATTAGCTATCCTAGTGTTAATGGTAAGATGAATTCTTTTTTCTATTATGTTATACCAGTTAACAAAAAGGTGGACCAAATGGCAAGGACTACAAGTCTACAATGCTTTAGTAACTTTAGTATCAAACTTTCACTAAAAAGAGCAAGAAAACTTATGTTTGGCAGATAGCCTTTCACTTTTCTATTAGGTTGAAGTTGATAACCATTATTTGTATGTTCATCAATCTAACCAATAAGGCATCACATGCAACCAAAATAGCAGAGCATATAGGCATCTTACCAAATGAGATTCGTATCCAAAAGAGTGACAATAGAGTGAAAAGCAATTGGCCCACTCTCCACACCAACCCTTCTTTGTTTCAAGAAGCTACATCATAAAAAGATACTATGAGTCTTAATAATCAGAAAATTCTTGAAAGCACATGTAAATTTGTGTACCTCTATAGCATCGTTGTACCGTGGGAAACGAGTAGTTCTTGAACATACATTGCAGCTGGCCAAGATAAGAAAATTATATATAAGGAATTATAGAAAGAACGCAATTTTTTTTAAATGGTGTTCCGACAAAGAGAAGTAACTTAATTTTTTCTAGAAGTCTAATAATTAATTCATCATGCATTTTATGGCATAAACAACTTTTGTGTTTTCCGCATGGCCACGAATGTTTTCATTGAAGCATTGTATCAAACACTTGGGCTACAACTACTAATGCTTTCACTGAAGCATTTTATCAAACACGCTAAAAAATGCACACGTATTAATCGATGGACTAAACCAATAAAATCACCTAATCATTATCAACATAATCGTAATAATAGAACCACTAACATGAGATATATGTATGTCCTTCCAATCTCACGTCGTTCTCGCTAATTGTTCCTTTAAACTAATCACTCCACCACTTCTCTCCATCAATCCTAACTCCTTACCTCGACTCACCATTAAAATCCCCAAATTTTAACCTTATCAAACCCTAGAAACCCTAACTTTGTTTGAAACCCTAATTACTTCAATAACCAACATATTTCAAATTAAATTCATAATTACTGATAAACTAGCAAATTGAACCATAAAAACATAAAAGCCCCAAATATGCACGGTTTGAAACCTAATTTGAGCAATTAAGAACTGATTTTGGATTAATAGTGAAATTGAGACCTAAACTTACAAAATCGAGGCGTGATTCTTATAGAGTTGAAACGAATAGGTATTAGATCCATCATAGTAACAGCGTGTTGTTCAATCAGTGTGTGTTTGTGTTTTTCTTTTAAGTAAATTGTTTCAATGATAGATGAAAATGAGAAGTTACTGTGTTTAAATATAAAATAGTGATGTTTTTTATTGTTAATTTGTTATCCAAGTCATTTTTTGGCATGTTATTTTGTTTACATATTTAATTGTTATTTTTTTATTCACTTATTAATGAAAAAGAAAATTTCCTTGAAAGTTTATGTCTTAAAAAATATATTTATGAGAGAATTGTAAATATTTGCAACTTTACATATATCTTTTATATACAAGTTTTGTATTTGCAAGTTTGCAACATGTGATGGTATTTACGATTTGTGAGTAAATATTAAAATAAGAGAAATATTAGCTACAATTTATTGTAGCTAATTGGCTACAATTCTAGGCTAAAATCATGAGTTCCTGAGTACTGTTTGCGGGTCCTTGAATACTATTTGCGAGCCCTTAAATGATTTCTTGCGTATTTTTAGTGGGGAATTGTAGTCAGTTGACAACAATAATTGTAGCTAATATATCCCCATTAAAATATACAAGTTTTAGCAACTATATATATAAGTGCTCTAATTTTAATCATCTCATAAATTAGCAATGTGAAAAACAGTGACGAAAAATTTGTCACTGATGCTTATGTGACCAAATTTATCGTCACTACTCTAAATCAAAAATAGCTAGTATGTAATTTAGTGACTACATAGTGACCACTTATAAGTTCGGTCACTGATTTTTTACCAGTGACGAGAAATAATGACCATAAATTATATCGTCACTATTTTCGCTCAAATAGTGACCAATAAAAATTGTCGTCACTGAAATCTCGTCACTAAAGCCCTTATTTCTTGTAGTGATTGTTTAGGGGGTTAACTGAACTTTGGTTCATGTTGTAGTCAAAGATTGTATATGTTGGTTCTCATGCATAAGACATAGCATGCAGTGACGGACCCAAGAATATAGTTTGGGGGCAAAAAAAAAAATTGGCAATGGCAACAAAATGTGGAAGAAAAAACTAAGATCGAAATGATAAATCGAGTATTTTTAGTTAGAGATAATGATTTATAAGATTTTAAAGTGTTAAATTTGGGTTTTAGCACGTGAGTGAGGGGCAATTTGAATCTCGAGTGGGGGCACTTTCGAAAAAAGGTTAAAATTATATTAAATTTTTGACTTTTTCAACGAGCCATGGGGGGCACTTGCCCCCCATATTTAAACAATAGATCCGTCCCTGATAGCATGTCGACTATATATATACTCATATAGGGTGTTTGATGTTTGCTTAGTTCGATCATTCGAGATTCGTTGTTTCTCCTTTGTGACAACCAGTTTAAACTCTTTTTAGGGTTGGTTTTCTTCTCCGACTCATTCTTTTCTTTACAAACGAATCAATAAAGCAATTGTTTAGGTCTTGTTCTTGTCCGGGATTAACTTTTCGGTCGACATATATATTTGATTGTGTGTTTTGTCTTCAAGTATTGGGGTAATCCGCTTTCTAGATTTCTAGGTTGTTGGTCAATATTCCAACAAATCTGATAGTAGCTAGGCTAGACGTCCGGTACCTAGTTTTTTATGTAGAACGGCTAAAACGTGTATAGTACAGGTTGGTGTTGAATTAAATTAAAAGAGTTTTTTTTAAAGCCCGTATAGAATGTTTGGAACCAACATAGGCTTGAACGATGGATAATGTTTATACGATGCTCATCGATAAAATGATAGTTGGTTATTCTAGTAAAGAGAGATGGTGGTCGACATAGTGTAGCAAGTTAGCAGATGTGTGCATTCGCGAGTGATTGTACACTTCCTATTAGACCATGTGTGACATAGTACGAAATAACGAATTAGCCTCAATTTGAGTCATATTTTTTATCAAGAGAAATCCAACCACTTTCGGATTTTCATGAGGCTTAGATGTTGACGACACTTAGTTTTAGATACATGTATAGCAAGAATTACAGAGACGCACCAATAATAAAATTATCTACCTGTGATACCTAGTTGATCGGGTGCCTTCTCCCTCCCATGCTTATTGGAAGAATTGTGGCGTCCCTTATATTGTTTTTATTAGTCTATAAAAAAAGTCCAAACCTTACCGTTAGCAAATTGTTCTTTAAAAAGTTGACATGTATATAAGTTGAACGAAAGTTCTCAAATCAATGGCGTAAACACCATACCCCAAGCCCCTGAAGTGACTACATGCATACAACATATAGGGGTGTGCACGGTTCGGTTTGAGTCGGGTTTTGGCTAAAACCGAAACCGAACCGAAATATTCGATTTTTATAAAACCAATAACCGAAACTGTTCGGTTTTTGGCGGTTTGGTTTTTTCGGTTTATTATCGATTTCGGCTCTGTTTTTCGGTTGTTTCGGTTTTTAACCGTTTATATTGAATTTATACCAACAAACTTGTTTTACGTTTCTTCTTTATTTTTTTTTGTCAATCTAAACCTA
>BQNB010019337.1:0-60052 GCA_026074375.1 Tanacetum coccineum | reverse complement strand
TTTTACGTTTTCATTCGTTTTTTTTTACGATTTCGTCTGGTTTTTACGTCTTCGTTCGCTTTTTTAAGTTTTCGTCTGGGTTTTTAAAATTTCTTTTGTTTTTATATTTTCGTCCGTTTTTTACGTTTTCTTTCTATCATTGACGTTTTCTTCTATTTTTTTAAGTTTTCGTCTTTTTTACGTTTTCGTGCGATTTCAGCCGTGTTCGTACGATTTCGTCTATTATTTTGTGTTTTTTTATGTTTTCGTACGATTTAAAAAACGAACGAAGATTTTTTAAAAAACGTGCGAATGCGTAAAAGAACAAACAAAATCGTAAAAAAACGGACGAACACGTATAAAAGAGGACGAAAACGTAAAAAACGGGCGAAAACGTAAAAAAAGAGCAAAAACGCAAAAAAGACAAACGAAAACATAAAAAACCATACGAAATCGTAAAAAACGGACGAACACGTAAAAAAGAGGACGAAAACGTAAAAAACGGGCGTAAACGTAAAAAAACGGGCGAAAATGCAAAAAAGACAGATGAAAACGTAAAAAACGAGACAAAATCGTAAAAAAAGGGTGAAAACGTAAAAAAACGGACGAAATGCAAATAAAAACAGACAAAAACGTAAAAAACCAGACGAAATCGTAAAAAAGCGGACGAAATCGTAAAAAAGCGGAGGAAAACGTAAAAAAACGAGCGAAAACGTATATAAAGAAAATCATATAAAGAACTATTATTGTTAAAGGACTAACGATGCAAAGCGATCGTTAGCTAAATGGACTAACGTTGCCACATAATAACTAACGGTACAAACGTTTGGTTCAAGTCGGTTAAAAATTTGAAAGTACGTGGGTTTCGGTGTTAATAAAAAAGTAAAGGGTTCAAGTCGGGAAATTTTGAAAAGTACGTTGGTAATTTATGGTTTTTACCTTAAAAAATAACTAAACCGAATTTATAACCGAACCGAAATAAATATCTGGTTTTCAGTTCGGTTATGGATTTGGTAATCTAACTCGAAAACCGAACCAAAAAACAAAATCATATAAATATATATATTTTTTATATATTAATATAAAAAAATATTAAAACTTTTTCTTAGTATAAATATGGCATTTTTTAATCTTGAAAAAAATATTAAAACTTTTTCTTAACGCGCACATCCATCAACAAGAAGCAATATTAAAAAGATCTACAAATTAATTCTCATGCAATCATAAGCAAACACAATAAGATCTAGCCTAGCATGTTAAGGAGAAGCGAAGAATAGTAATTAATTATATAACACATAGACATATTAAAGGATTAAAAGATAAAAAACTTCACTGATCAAAACATGGGGTTTAGGTGGTTACAAAGGGGTTTGAGAACCCTAAAAACGACCTAACTTCTGCTGATAATTGTACTCTACTAATGACTCCCGAGTTCCCCACTCAAAACCCTAATTATGGGTTTGTATATATAGCAAAACAATCGCGACGGCGTCGCAAGAATCCTGACGCCGTCGCTTCACCAAATCTTCTTAGGGCTTCTTTAAGTCGATTAAATTTTGACGTCGTCTTAAATATCATGACGCCGTCACTTTGATATCCCGACGGCGTCGCCAGTATTTCTGACGCCGTCTCCACAGTCCGTGAGCAATTTCTTCATCGACTTTGGTGTAGAGTTGTAATCTTGTCCGTTTCTTCTCCAAATGAACCCAAGTCATGTGTATTTCCTCCAAATGTCATCCAAGTGCTAAAAAAAAAAAAAAACGACTTATTTTAGAGATATTTGCATGATTTAAGGGGTTAAATGACCCCGAAAAAGTGTATAAAATGACACCTCATCAAATACCCCTACACTTGGGATTTTCTTGTCCTCAAGCAAATAGGCTTTTCTACCTAAACAATAGCAATATCGGGGGCATTTAACTTACATTTTAAAGATAATTTATGACACAACCTTCTAGACCTCATAATTATAAGCACGGAAATTATACACTAGCACATCACAATAAGTGTTTGGATTCTCTCTTTCTCTCGGGTGCATAATGATATATAACAATGTGGGAAACGGAAAATTAACACTCATTATCTGTCGTAGCATATAAATTACCATAAGCTTGATAAATGATCAAACCTTCACCGATGGCGGAAGCACTTAGGAATTACTATTAAAGAGGTCTTTAAAGGGTTGTGACATATGGGTGTAAGTTAAACGGAAACGGATATGATATATTTGGGTGAATTTGGGGTAGAATTGGGTGGTGGTGAGTTAATTATTATGCAAGAATACATGCGAAGGCATTGCTAAGCCAAAACTCGACCATACTAGGACTAAGATATACAAAACTCTGCATCAAACTTTTTCTTTTTCTTTTCTGACACTATTTTGACATAAACATAAACATAAGCAAGATGGCGACCCATATATTTTTTTTACTGTTTATACTTTTTTTATTTTTTATTTATCTTTTTTATCTTTTTTTTCCATTTTTTTGTACACTTTTGCCTTGCCATTTGCTTAAACATAATAATACATGACTTGGGGTTTATAAATACACCCCTACACTTGACTTTTTACTACTCAATAACATTAACTAATCTAATGACCCGAATTGAAAGGATCAACAAACATGGATTGTATAAAGCATGCATGGGGGTATTAATTGACTTTTCCCCATTTCTCTATAAGATAAAAACTACCATTATTCCTAATCGTCCCAAAACTGTATACACTAATGAAAGACTCGACTTAGCAACCACATACTCAAAATAAGTAACTGGGTTTACAATGGTGATAACAATAATGTACTAAAAGTGAGTACATGCAAAGAAGGCTAAGGCGATTTGGGTGTAACAATTGGTGTTGGTTTAAACAATGCTCTTCATTAATAATCTGGAATCTACCAGAAAATTATGAGAACCGCAAAAAGGATAGGCTCGAACGGGTGTATGATGTGAGGGTTGCGAAGACTTCACATGAAGTTTTACAATCCCCTAGTCAGTGTACCTAGTCGTTGCAGTGTAGTATAGGCAAGACTCGGGTGTTGTTATCGTTCTCTAGGGGAATAGGTTAGGAAGGCTTGATCACGGTCTAACAGAATTCTAGAGGTTAGGAGAAGATTATTTTTGTGTTTTATATTTTATGAAAGCAGGTAAATCTATGGTTTGAGAGGTTGGTTTATTTAACTAATAACTAAACTAATTATAATCTATGCTACTAGTGATAACTTTATGATAAGTAAATGTATTTACCTAATCATGCACTACTCCTCAGATTGCTTTTCCTAGATCCATTGCTTTGTCACACTTGTGATGATCTGTGTAAGTATTTCCTAGGTCATGAACGGATTACATGAACCTGCCGTCTATTTAATATTCCGTTAAGGCAGCGCACAAGTAAGGTAGTATGAAGACTATTGCAAGGCCCCTAAGAGTATATTAAATGCATGTGAAATAACTTAAGAGGGATCAACCATATAGTGGGTAAGGTAGTATGAAGACTATTACCGATGGTATCCTTTCTACACTACTCGTGTTTCCCTAGACACATCAACAACGATACAGACAAAGACTGGTTTTCTAAAGCCTAATGCGCACATTCATCAACAAGAAGCAACATCAAAAGAATCTACAACCTAAGTTTCATGCAATCATAGATAAATACAAAGGAGGGTTTAGCCTCACATGTTATAAATAAAGCAAGAAGATAAATTAATCAAGCAACGCATAGACATATTGAATGATTAATGATAAATAACCTTACTTGATTAAAACATGGATTCAAGGTAGTACAATAGGGTTTTGAGGCCTTAAAAATGACATATAAAGCTCCTAAAACGACTAGGGTTCGTCTCCCTAGTGTTATACAAATTTATCCTAAAGTTACACACTAAAACCCTAAAAACGGATTTATATTTATAGAGATGTCGACGCGATGGCGTCGCTTTGCAATCCTGACGCCGTCGCCACGTAGACGATTCTAGATCCTCTATAAGTCGGCCACGTCCTGACGCCGTTGCCATAATCCTGACGCCGTCACTAGATTGATCATGACGATGTCGCTTTATGCCTGCGACGCCGTCTCCAGCCACTGTTTGCATAATTCTTCATGAGATTTAGTGTAGGTCCGTAATCTTGTCCGTTTCTTCTCCAAATGAGCCCAAGTCACGTGTATATCCTCCAAAAGCCATCCAAGTGCTAAAAACCTGAAAACAAACGATTAAGGACGTAATCTAGGCATATTTGCATGATTTAGGGGGTTAAATGACCCTGAAATAGTGTATAAAATAACACCTCATCAAATACCCCTACACTTGGGATTTGCTTGTCCTCAAGAAAATGGGCTTTTCTACCTAGACAATAGCAATATAAGGGTCATTTAACCTACTCTTTAAAAGTATTTTACAACATACCCTTCTAGACCTTGTAATTAAAAGCACATAAAGTATATACTAGCACCTTACATAAGTGTTTGAGATTCTCTCTTTCTCTCGGGTGTATAATAAATTATAACATAAATGGGAAATGGAAAATCAACACTCATTACCTGTCATAGCATATTAATTACCATAGGCTTGGTAAAGGATCAAACCTCCACCGCTAAACGCAAGCATTATTCATTACTATCTAAGAGGTCTTTTAAAGGGTTGTGGGGTGTAGGTGTAAGATAACATTAATGGAAACGGAAACGGAAACGGAAACGGATGGGATACATTTGGGTGGTGATTTTGGGTGAATTTGGAGTGGAAGGGTTAGCTAATTATTTATAAGAATACACGTTAGTTTGGTTGCTAAGCCAAAGACTTGGACAAAATATACAAACTCTACAACAGTCCACACCAATCTCTTTTTTTTTCTTTTCTTGACTCTAATATAAACATAAACGTAAGCAAATGACAGCCCGTACATTTTTTCACTCTTTTTTTATATACACATTTTTTATATACATTTTTTTCGTACATTTTTGTCCTGCCATTGCTTAAACATATAATACATCATGAGGGTTTATAGATACACCCCTACCCTTGAAATTTTACTTACTCGATTATTTGCATTCTAACTAATGACCCGGTTTGAGGTGGATCAAAATAACATGGAGCTTATTGAACTCTATTGGGGGTAATAGATTACTTCTTCTCCAATTATTCATAAGATGAATACTACCATGAATCCCAATCGTTCCAAAACTGTATTTACAAGGATAAGGACTTAGCAACCATGTACTCAAATAATTAACTTGGGTTAAAACAATAATGTACTAAAAGTGAGTATATATAAGGTAGGCTAAGGCAATTTGGGTGTAACGATTGGTTTATGGGTGACAATGCTCTTCATTAATAGTTCGGATTAACCAGAAAATTACGAGAATCATGAAAAAGGATACTCTCGGAGGGTTGTACTAGGGGTATCCTGCACTAAAAATGAGTGCATGGTAAGGGTGTGGGATAGTTATATGATCGGTGTGACCATCATAACAGTTACAGGTTTAAAACATGAGTTAATCCTAGTGCCTCTTATCTAGCAAATCCTAATACTTACTATGCGGTCTCGGGATGCATCACAAAAACAAGTTCTAGAATTTAATATACTATCGGTACACTTATATAATTTAATACCGATACCAATGCTTCAGAAAAGGCGACAAAGACCATACGTACACATCCGTAACGATGGAATAGACACATATGATTGCATTCGACCCTTATCTCGAGAAAGCTAAAGGTACAAATTATCTTAGGTATCAATATTGGATACCCGAATTCCTAAAGATCTAAAGGCGAACCTCACATTTTTGGGGTGGAATTTTAAGGGTTTTTTTTGTGCTACATACACATTCATATCCATGAGACGCTATTAATACTTGATTTTCGTCGATATGTGTCATAATTTTTTTTAAATTTGGGTCATAATTACCTTTTTATGCTATGTTTCGATATATTACCCATCATTTTAAGGACAAAGCAAATGGAAAATGAAGGAATAGTTTCTAAGGCTTATTTTTTCCCTACACTTAAGTTGAACATTGTCCCCAATGTTCTATAGAAGTACCCGTAAAAACGAATAAAGAGATAAGAAAAAAATTAAAAGAAACTAGTACTCCCATGGTTTGCTCAATAATAGAGAAGAAACATGCGATAACTGGTTAAATCGTCCTCCAAGAATCATCCAATAAAACTTCCTAAGAACTTCCAAACAAAGACAGCTACACCAAGCATAAAAGCGATAGGATAGATATAAATACAATGAGAGTTTAGGATTTAACTCAATGTAAACAGTAAAGATAGGACGAGAGTAATGATATAGTCATAGGTTTATGCAGGTTTACAAAAGAATTACAAATTTTAAATATTGAACATTTTATTTTTTAGAAATACTAAATTTTTTTTTGAATTTTTACGTTACTGGAGACGTGACGCCGTCGGGTGTTAATCCCGACACCGTCTCCAGCGTCTGTGAAAAATTCTTCCTCGTTTTTAATGAGAAACTTCCTGCACGCAATTTTATTAGTTAAATCTGAAGAAAGCACTGCATAAAAACCTGGAATTAATCGGTACAACCATATGCCTCGAAACTGACGCGAATTAATCTAAACAATTTATTTTAAATGTTTGAATTTGGTTCTTAAAAACCGGATATATTCCTCTACACTTATTTTGTTGCAAAAAACCTTTGATTGCCAATAAAACGAAGTTATAAATAAACAAAGCATGATTACAAAATTCATTCGGACATAATAAAACAAACAATAAAGAATTAAAATACACGACACTCCTAAGTGAGGGAAAAATAAACATTGGGTAGCCTCTCAAGAAGCGTTTTTCTTTATTTATGAGTCTTGTAGCTAGACTCAAAGTCACACGTTCTTTTGCGACTTCATGAATGCTCACATGTCCATGAATGAGCCATTCTTTCATACTTTCATCCACTTGGTATTCATGACCTAGGTTCAAACAATTTTTGTACATAAATTTGTTCTTTTCGTACGCATTCTTAAACCCGTTAGTTAGATCTCTTTAACTTAACATAAGGATGGGTGGGATGTTACTCCATGATACGTGCCCTCAACATTTAAACCTAAGTATAGTGCGGGGCATTTGGAATATGTAATTATCAAGGATCCTATTGAAAGACATTAATCCCTTAGCGCAATCATATTCAATTTTAGTGATTTTCCTAAAGGGTTTGCCTATCACGACTTCAGCTTTATCTATTAGAATAAACTCTCCTATGTCTTTAAAGACCACAAAATTCGTGATGTAGGTGAAGCTACCTACAAATACGTAGACGTCCCTAACAATGGTTACTAAGTTTTTTTCTATACTTTCTAATTCTTCTACCATTATAGTGTTGTAGGCTTTACGCTTAATGATGCTTATTGGTAAGAAGGGGTCAAAGTAGGCGACAAACTTCCTAAATTCGATCATAAATTAGAATGCCAAGTCATCCCCATCGAAACTATTAATTGCCTTTTCTCGGCGTAGCATTCCAACATTCTCGTACTCAATCAATTCATTAAGCACTTCGTCGTTATTCTAATCATTATCTGAATGAGGAAAGGGAGAAACAAGGGGTGTTTCAACCGATTCATCATCAGACTCAAGGTCATTCAAATTAGTCTCATTAGGTTGGTTGGCAAAGTTATTAAGGAATCGTTCAATACTCTCTAAGCGAGAGTCAACAAAGACCAAAATTCTTTGTAGCTCGTGGAGCTCTTGGACGGCTTGTGCGCGCAACGCAGCTGGTAGGACAGGATGATTATTAGTTGGTGGTGGATTCGCGTTCTCCATAATGAAGAATGGAATAGTCAATGAAAATTATGAACAAACACACAAAGAAAAGACAGACTACAAGAAAGCTAATGTACGAAAATTGAATTCTCACTTGAAAGGATTCAAGCGAGTAGAACTAAGTTAAACTATGATCGAAACCTAACTATTCCCCATGAACCGGCGCCAAAAACTTGATGTGAGGGTTGCGAAGACTTCACAGGAAGTTTTACAATCCCCTAGGCAGTATACCTAGTCGTTGCAGTGTAGTAGGCAAGACTTGAGGGTTGTTATCGTTCTCTAGGGGAATAGGTTAGGAAGGCTTGATCACGATCTAACAGAATTCTAGAGGTTGAGAGAAGATTATTTTTGTGTTTTTATATTTTATGAAAGCAGGTAAATCTATGGTTTAAGAGGTTGGTTTATTTAACTAATAACTAAACTAATTATAATCTATGCTACTGGTGATAACTTTATGATAAGTAAATGTATTTACCTAATCATGCACTACTCCTCAGATTGCTTCTCTTAGATCCGTTGCTTTGTCACACTTGTGATGATCTGTTTAAGTATTTCCTAGGTCATGAACGGATTACACAAACCTGCTGTCTATTTAATATTCCGTTAAGGCAACACACAAGTAAGGTAGTATGAAAACTATTACAAGGCCCCTAAGAGTATATTGAATGCTTGTGAAATAACTTAAGAAGGATCAACCATATAGCGGGTAAGGTAGTATGAAGACTATTACCAATGTTATCCTTTCTACACTACTCACATTTCCCTAGACATATCAACAACGATACAGACAAAAGCTGGTTTTCTAAAGCCTAGCGCGCACATTCATCAATAAGAAGCAACATCAAAAGGATCTACAACCTAAGTTTCATGCAATCATAGATAAATACAAAGGAGGATTTAGCCTCGCATGTTATAAATAAAGCAAGAAGATAAATTAATCAAACAATACATAGATATATTGAATGATTAATGATAAATAACCTTACTTGATTAAAACATGGATTCAAGGTAGTACAATAGGGTTTTGAGGCCCTAAAAATGACCTATAAAGCTCCTAAAACGACTAGGGTTCATCTCCCTAGGGTTATACAAAATTATCCTAAAGTTACACACTAAAACCCTAAAAACGGATTTATATTTATAGAGATGTCGACACGACGACGTCGCTTTGCAATCCTGCCGCCGTCGCCACGTAAACGATTCTAGATCCTCTTTAAGTCGGTGATGACATCAAATAACATCTTTTATCACATTATTTATCCCACGTTATTAACCCAGTTTGTATAATTATTGCAAAAATTTGTTACTTAATCGTTCATATTTGAGAATTGCAGTAATTATGGAGTACTTGGTGAATATTAGCAAAAGGCACACATTTTGGAGCTTAAACGAAGATATTTTAAAGATTAATGATTCTGACTACCAATACGCCGTATCCATCAAGGAAGATACGGCATATCCGTGCTTGCACTCACCAAAGACCACAAAGGAAACAAGCTTAATACACCGTATCCAAAGAAGACCATTACGCCGTATTAGAAATATAGTATGTGAAGATTCTGGAAGATATCAAACGTGGTCCCTACTCCAAAAAACTCTGATAAGCCGTTTCTAATCCCTTGGATACGCCGTATCGACACTGACTCTAGACAGTATAAATAGAAAACTGAAAAACAATTTTAAGTGTGCTAAATCATATTCTCGATACCTATACCACAAAAGTCAATTTTTAGAGGAGAAAAAGAGCAGAAGAGGTCTTGCAACGCATTCTAATCCATATGAGACAACGTGTAATTTCTTATACTTTTGTAATCGTTCAGTTTTTGGTATCATTCGTTAACTCGGTTAGTTTACCTTGGCTAAGCCATTACTCTTGTATTAATTATGATGTTTGAAGGCTAATACCTTCAGGTATTAGCCATTATTATGAAGATGTGAATGTTTGGTTTTGTTTATATCTCGATTGCTTAATTTATCATCGATTTATTGATTATGTTTATCACATGATACTTGTTTACGTGCTTTTGTATGCGACCTATCATTCTACTGGATCTTCGCGTTCCCATGTGAACTCAGGACCTCTCCTTGAGTTCGATCGAACCTTGACAATTAGGATACAGCTTTGCTTCAACCGTTTGACTTCTTGATCTATGATCTCTACAGGTTCCTCCACAAAACAGAGCTTGTCATCCACATGGAGTCCTTCCAACGGAACGGCTAATGGTTCGTCAGAATAACATTTCTTTAGGTTGGATACATGAAATGTATTGTGAACTATGCTCAACTCTCGAGGAAGCTCAAGCTTGTAAGCAACGGATCCAACCTTTTCCAGTACCTTGAATGATCTAACATATCTAGGGTTTAACTTCCCCCGTTTGCCAAAACGTACGATCCCTTTCCAAGGTGAAACTTTGAGCATAAATCTATCCCCAACTTGAAACTCCATCGGCTTACCCTTTAAATTGGCATAACTCTTTTGTCGGTCACGAGAGGCTTGCATTCTCTGCTTGATCTGAATGACCTTCTCAGTTGTCTCTTGGACCATTTCTGGACCGGTGAGTTGAACTTGTTCGACCTCGGTCCAACAAACAGGTGAACGACACTTTTAACCGTAAAGTGCCTTGAAAGTTGCAGCCTTGATGCTAGCGTGATAACTGTTGTTGTAAGAAAACTCAACTAGTGGCAAATGTCTAACCCAACCATTTCCAAAGTCAATCACACAAGCACGTAGCATATCTTCGAGAGTTTGGATAGTTCTCTTGCTTTGTCTGTCAGTTTGTGGATGGTACGCATTACTTATATCCAAGTTAGTACCCAAGGCCTTCTGAAGTGATCTCTAGAAATTCGATGCGAACATAGGGTCACGATCACAAATGATTAAGACAGGTATTCCATGCCTCGTGACTACCTCCTTCAGGTACATTCTCGCCAATTTCTCCATGGAATCAGTCTCTCTGATTGGTGTAAAGATTGCAGACTTAGTAAGTCAGTCAACAATAACCCAAATGGTGTCATATCCTTATGACGACTTAGGAAGCTTTGTGACAAAATCCATAGTGATATTATCCCACTTCCATTGGGGTATCTCGGGTTGTACTAACAATCCCAATGGCATTTGGTGTTCAGCCTTGACTTTAGCACACTTCAAACATTTGCTAACATAGGTGGCGATGTCGGCCTTCATATTGGGCCACCAATATAGCTTTTTCATGTCCTGGTACATCTTGTCAGAACCCGGATAGATAGAGTATTTTGATTTGTGGGACTCGTGCATGATCACAGTCCTGAAGTCACCATAACATGGCAACCAACTCCTGCCGTTTAAGCATAAGGTTCCGTCAGCGCGGGGTTCCAACTTTTCCTTTGGTATATCCTTCCTGATCATACCACCTACATCTTCGTTCTTGAGATTATCTGGTTTCTATGCTTCGGTCTGAGCATTCAAGATTTATTTGGGAAGATCCAAACCAATAGTCATCACCAAGGCTCAGACTCTTAATGGTTTAATTCGCTCTTTCATGCTCAAAGCATCAGCAACAACATTTGCTTTCCCCGAGTGATAATGAATCTCACAATCGTAATCACTAAGCAACTCTAACCAACGACGTTGCCTCATATTCAACTCCTTTTGGTCAAGTATGTGTTGTAGACTTTTATGATCTGTGAACACCGCAAACTTGGTTCCATACATGTAGTGCCTCCAAATCTTTAGAGCAAACACCACTGCACCAAGTTCCAAATTATGGGTAGTATAATTTTTCTCATGAATCTTCAGTTGTCGTGATGCATAAGCAATCACCTTCTCGTTTTGCATCAATACCGTATCAGCAACAACATTTGCTTTCCCGGGGTGATAACGAATCTCACAATCGTAATCACTGAGCAACTCTAACCAACGACGTTGCCTCATATTCAACTCCTTTTGGTCAAGTATGTGTTGTAGACTCTTATGATCTGTGAACACCGTACACTTGGTTCCATACAAGTAGTGCCTCCAAATCTTTAGAGCAAACACCACTGCACCAAGTTCCAAATCATGGGTAGTATAATTTTTCTCATGAATCTTCAGCTGTCGTGATGCATAAGCAATCACCTTCTCATTTTGCATCAATACCGCACCCAATCCTTTATGTGACGCATCGCAATAAACAATAAAGTTCTCAGCTCCTTGAGGGAGAGCTAAGATGGGTGCGCTACACAACTTATGCTTCAATGTCTGAAAAGCTGCTTCTTGCTTGTCACCCCATTCAAAGGCGACTTTCTTCTAAGTGAGTTTGGTTATTGGCTTAGCGATTTTTGAAAATCCTTCAATGAATCTTCGGTAGTAACCGGCAAGACCTAAAAATTGACGAATCTCCGTTGGAGTCTTAGGAGATGCCAAATCTTTTATGGATTCGATCTTGACAGGATCCACGTGAATGCCTTGACTATCAATCACGTAGCCGAGAAATTGTACCTTAGGAATCCAAAATTCACATTTAGAGAATTTAGCGTATAACTCCTCCTTCTTAAGCAATTCCAGAATTGCCTTAAGATGCTCTTCATGTTTTTTCTTGTTCTTTGAATAAATCAGTATATTGTCGGTAAATACAATTACAAACTTATCCAAGTATGGTTTGTACACTCGGTTCATGAGGTCCATGAATACTGCAGGTGCATTTGTCAAACCAAATGGCATCACTTGGAACTCATAATGGCCATACCGAGTCCTAAATACCGTCTTCGGGATATACTCTTCTCGTACTCTAAGCTAATGATAACCCGATCGCAAGTCTATCTTCGAATAAACACTGGATCCTTGTAGTTGATCAAACAAATCATCAATCCTTGGGAGAGGATAACGATTCTTCACCATCAACTTATTTAATTCCCGGTAGTCAATACACATCCAGAATGATCCGTCCTTCTTTGTTTCGACAACTCTTTCATTTCGGAAGGAGCTAATCGATAGGGTGCTCGTGCTACAGGTGCAGTACCGGGCATCAAATCGATTTGGAATTCCACTTGTCGAGTCGGAGGAAGACCCGGCAAGTCTTCAGGAAATACTTTAGGAAAATCCCGAACGATTGGTACGTCCTCAAGTCGCTTCTCCACCGACTTGTCTTCAGTTTCCTTCGTAGTAACATGTGCCAAAAATACATTATGTCCTTTCAACAAATATTTATGAGTTTTGGTGCGCGAAATGATGTTTAAACGAGTCCTGTTTCCCTGATTACTTCTGTCACCATGAACAATTAAGGTTTCATTTCCCCAGGGAATACAAACGATATTCTCGGCACAATCAATGAGAGCGTGGTACTTTGATAACCAATCCATACCGATTATGACATCGAAGCTACCAAGTTCTACAGGCATTAAGTTGATGTTGAATGGATGGTCTAAGAAGTTTAATGCACAACCCCGGATGATAGTGTTTATCCCAATTATTTTCCCGTCGGCTAGTTTAACATCATAATAATGATCTAATGTAGTTGGTGTGATATCAATTTGGGAACTAAATGTAGTAGATACAAAACTTCTATCAGCACCAGTATCAAATAAGATAGAAGCATAGCGGTCGTTTAGAAGGAACGTACCTATAATGACGTTGGAGTCTGGGTTGTTCCCGTATTGCCCACCACATAAACCTTGGCTGGTGCATTGCCATTCCCACGTTGATTACCACGTTTCCATTCTTCAGCTTCGGGCAATCTTTCTTGAAGTGCCCCTGAACACCTCACTCATAACAAGTGACAGCATTCTGAGTTGTCCCGAAGTTCCCACGATTGTTATTATTACCATTGGGACCAGAACTCCTACAGTCACAAGCCAAATGACCGATGTTCTTGCACTTATTACACCTGGGAGCACATGGACCTTTGTGGTGATAGTTGCATTTTGTATAAGTGCACTTGCAGTACTTCCTCTTTTCACCAGGCTCAGCAGTGTAAGCCCTCCCAGTGTTCTGTCTCTTGTTTTGTTGTTGGTGCCCCTGATTGTTTTTGACATTAAACTCCAACTTCCTCTTCTGCTCAGCTTACCTTTCAGTAATAGTGAGGACTTTTTGATCCATCTGATCATTGGCAAACTCAATTGCTTTCTCCATCGTCTTGGGTTGATATGACATTATGTTTCCCCGAATCATATCAGGAAGCCCATTAACATATTTCTCAACTCTCAGATTCTTCGTGGAACATCCTTCCACACATCAGTGCAAGCTCTTGAAAATGCAGAGTGTAACTTGCGACATCAGTACCTTTTACTTTTAGGTTCTAGAGCTTAATTTCTAACTTCTTGATTTCACCCCTTAAGCAGTATTTGACTGTCATCATCTTCTTTAGCGTCTTCCAGTTCATAGCATAAGCAACATAGTGACAGTCTTCATGTGGGAGTTCCACCATGTTAGACAATTTCCAAGGAAAGTGCATGTAGCAAACTTAACTTGGTTCTCTACAGCACAGTTGTTGATATGGAACACTGATTCCATCTTCTTGAACCATTGTGACAGCACAACCACTCCTTCAGTACCCTTAAAAGTAAGGGGCTTGCAATTTAAAAAATCCTTATACGTACTCTTACGGGGAGTGCGTACAGTTCCTCTAATTCCAGTTTTAGAATTGTGGCTTCCGTCGCCATGACCATTAGTGCTATTTTAAAGAGTTTCATGATTAGCAAGTGCCGCAGACACTCTTGCTTCGATTAGTTGCTCAACAACAACAACTGTCATAGGGGCAGTAGCAGCAGCCCTTGCAGCAGCAGAGGTTCTTCTTGGCGGCATATTGTTCTAATTCACAACAATATAACACACGTGAGTTTTCATAAACATCACAACATGACATGGGTACAACATATATATAACAAGATCACATCACATAGTGATTACATAACATGACTGGGATCACAACACATAACAGAATTGAGATCGACATAACATAATACAACACATTATATATAACAAGATCACATCACACAGTGATTATCTAACATGACTGGAACCACAATACATTACAGGATTAAGATCGACATGAAATAATATAACACATCATATATAACTAAGAAAACATACATGATTATCTGATACAAGAAATACAAAATATAAATCCTACTGCCATGCTAGCTGGGTATAAAACCCATAATACTTAGCCATCTAACATAATGATAGCTATGAATATGACATGAAAATGTAAACCTAGGCAGAACTACCAGCGTCCTTAGGATCATCTGTATGAGTCTGATCTCTAGCCTGATGTGCTTGAATCTGTCCCAATGCCGCTGACAACTGTCCCCATAGTGATGAAACTTGTGTAATCAATGTCGTCATCAGTGACTCTTGTGAGGCGATACGGTAATCTTGCATCTGGTTATGAGTCCTATATGCTTGCAGTTCATAGTGAACTGCCAAACTCAACCCAATGAAATATGCCCAAGCCTCTAGGGAAACGAGGGCCTCCTGATCCAACAGTCGTACAGTCTTATAGTGAAACTGTCTATCCTCGACCAATCCATCAACTCTCTTAAATAACTGAGTTTTCCTATCCTGAGTATCCTCTATCACAGCATAAATATCCTGTGTGTCCTGCTCCTGAACCGCAGCAAGCTCGGTCACTCTAGCATTGACCCTTTCGAGGGTCGTCGGTGCTACCTCCTCAATAGACTTTGTCAGGTCTACCCAAACATCCCTAATGCCATAGCCGACCTCCTCGGCTCTTTGACGTCTGATCTCGGCATCCATAGTGCCGATAAACCTATAGTCTACTCTATGACCTCCAGTAGGTCTAGGAGCAGCAGTCGAACTCTCTCGTACCTTATACCTCGATGTGGGAGTAGTCAGACATAACCTCTTACGAGGTGGTAACTCGATCTCAGGAACGTCTTCCCTACGGTCGACTGGTAGTGGTATGAATAGTAAGGCTGGTAGTGGTGGTAGTGGAGATGATGGTAACGGTAATGATGTAGGTACAGGTGGTGGTAAATGTAGTGATGATGGTGGAGGTGGTAGTGGTGGTGAAGGAATATGAGGTAGTGGAGTTGACCAAGGTGATAGTGGAGATGGTGGTGGTGATGGTGGTGTAGGTGCGACAGCATACTCAGCAATACGTGCCTCCATGGATGGTGACATAGGTGGCTCAAGTCTAACAGTCTTCCGTGCCCTACGGAGACGTATCTGAGCAAAGGGGATCCTAATCTGTGGTGATCTAGGTGTAGGTGCAGACTCATAAGTCTCAAATGCCTTTGTGTCCCTATCTGAGGGAACAGGGTCGACAACGGGTATAGCAAAAGAGTCGGCCGGAGCTAGGTGCTCCTCCTCCTCGTCATCATCCTCGTCCTTAAAGGGCTCCTCATCCCCATCATCAGTATCATCATCATCATCGTCATCATTGGAGGGCTCATCATCACCATCTCCTCTATCAACAGGATAGTTAGCATGACCCTCCTCGGGGTCCTCCTCCAGATCCTCATCCAGATCGGAGTTGGCCATATAGCCTGGTGACAAGGCGGTAGGTGAGGCATCAACAGGTAGAGGCTAGTCCTCCAATGGTGCCTTAGCATCGGATGACACTAAGTACTCGGGGTACTCAGGCTCATGTACGTATGGTACCTCGATAGGTGAAGGTGGGTGCTCAGGACCGGGCACGTAATCAGGAGACGGTAGGTGCTCAGGTCCTGGCAAATAGTCCAGAGATGGCGGGGCTACTGGCTGCATAGGGAGTCCATCGTATCCGTATATGATGACTCATGGAGAACCTCCATCAGACAGCTCCTCATCAGCTCCCCAGAAGACTCTCCCTGGCTCGGAATCAGTGTAGACAGATGTGTAGGTGACTGTGGATGAAGAAGACATGACAGGATCTGTAACACTCAAACAGAGTTTACATTAGTACATATATAAGACCCATAATAATATACTTAATATATTATAAACACGTATGTGAACCATGCAGCATCTAGTATACTCAACTAATGCAACAAGTAATGTATAAGTGAATGTCCCATGAAAACCCCTTTGTATGATGCAATGTTTGAAAACGGTTATAGTCCAAGTAAAAACATTTGACCTGGTTCTCTATAACCTGGCTCTGATACCAATCTGTAACACCCCCAAATTGGGTCGCAGCGGAATAATGAGTCCGGGAGCGTTACTTCATAGATCAATAGCACAAGATATGAGAACGACCTCTAAAAGAGTCGTTTAAAATACGATACATTGGATTTATTGAAATTGTTTGATACAAAGCGCAACGACTTAAATTGTTTAACATTTGATAACAAAGATTTTAGATCATAACAATTATCCCAAGATGTAATGACTCTAAATTTTTAATGCATGACTCCCCAAAAGACTATCCCTAATGTATCCTTAGTACCTCGTGCCTCATTGACCTGAGAAAACATGCTTTAAAACGTCAACATAAAGTTGGAGAATTCATAGGTTTATGTAAATATAATGTAGGACCGCAAGATTTCTAAGTGAATGATAATGCAACAGATGCAAACATCACAAAGTGTAATTACGTTTTCCTAAGCTCATGACACTGAAGCTCGACATGTATGAATTGCAATATAAATTGCCAACATTGCCCTTGATGATGTTCTAACCCGCAACATCCCAAAATAGACATGGTATACGTCTGTTTTCCGGTAAACCGGCACAGTGAGTGCTACTCACCCGAATGGGGATGTCAATCCCAAATAGATCTATTTATAACATTCGCGCTTACACAAAGTAATTGACAGTTCATGATAATGGGCACAGTAGGTTATCGCTACTTAGGAAAACACATAATCATGATAAAATGTACACTTGCCTCTAATTTGTAAAACAATTCATGTTTCTTACCCCAAAAGATATAAATCATTGATATAGTAAAACATGGGGCTATGAATTCACCTTAGTGAATAAACTGATGTATATGAATCAAGTGAATGGAAACGTCATAGATAAGACCGAATGCAACGTAATTAAATATAGGCCGTATAAGTATAATGTACTTAATAGTACTACATCATAAGTTATATAGTTACACCACCACCTAATAGTCCTTGTTTAGTTTTAAATGTCAAAACAATGTTTAAACCGTACTTTATTGAATAAAGGTGTTTGTATTTGTATTCGTAAAATAAAGTGTGGTTTTCGTCTCACAATTGATTGCTTGTTAATAATACATGTTTTAATATTATTATTAATTATATAATGATATTATATAATTGGTTTAATTGTTTTTATGAAATAATGCACAAAAGTAAAAGTAGTGCATACGGTTTTATGAACCTTATATCTTTATCGTTTTAACTCCGTTTCAAGTGTTTCTTATGTCCATAGTTTTGTATTAAGAAAATCTATCAAAGTATTATATTTATAATATTTATGCCCCTGATGAAAAGTAGTTCTAATTGTTTTTATAAAATTATATAAAACTACTTTTATATAATTAATCATCGTAACCTTCTAAAAGTCATATCTTATTTAATCTGTTTCGCTTGTTCTTTATATGTATGGATTCGTATTTGAAAAGTCTAATCAAAATTTATATTTATAATATGGTTTGGTACTGTTATGAACTGTAACAGTAAGTGAAAGTTTATAAAAATACTTTTTATAACTTTAATGATTGAAATCGTATTTTAATTGTATCTCGCTCGTTTTAATTCGGTTTTTAGCGATTCCTATGTCCACGTCTTCGTAATTAAAAGCTCTATTTAGGAAAATTATTTCCCAACAGTATACCATCGTGAACAATAACCTATTTTTATAAATTTACTTTTATAAAAATACTTTTTAACTTAAATTTGTAAATAACGTATCACCTTCATTTTAAATCCGTTTTTGAGTTTCTTACATGTTTGGATTCGTCATGAAAAGTACTATCTTTATAAAATATCTCCCTTAATATATCAAATCTGAAACAGTAAATATTTTTATAAAATAACTTTTATAAAAATACTTTTATCCATTTAATTATTGTAAACTTAAAAATGTCATATCTTTTTCGTTATAGCTCGGTTTCTCAAGTTCTTTATATGCTTACGATCCTTGTAATGAGTACTATTTGAATAAAACATAATAATGTATACCCTTATACACGAATTCAAACTGTAGGTTCTTATGTTTGTACATGATTTATTTTATACACTTGTTTTATATACTTTTCACTTTGCTAAACCATTACAAGTCCTCTAACATATTAAATAGCATAACTTGATATATTTTAAGTCCTCTATAATATGTCCATGAATATGTCCAAATATGGAAAGTCCTTATGATCTTTGTACATAACTTTTGTAAATAAAACTTTCAATACAAACTAATTTACAAACTAAACTTATTAATCAATTTACACTTATATAGAATGTTTACTTCCATTTTAAGTATCATTTCACCAACAATAATATAAAATTCGAATTATATATATATCTTTGTAATACTTCATAAATCATAAAAATGAACCTAGGTGGTGTTTAACATATATAACAAGCATGAAAAACATATGTAAATGAATAATGAAATGCTTAAGGTTTAAATGGACCTTATAGAAGAGATGTAGGATGATAAACACAAGATAAAAATCCTAGCAAGGCTTCCAAATTCAAAACCCTAATCAAGAAAACCCTAAATATGTTTTCTTGATTAATCCTTGTTAAACCCAAATCCAAGATTGAAATACCCTTGAGTAACCTTAGATATGCTTAGAATGAACCCTTGTATGCTTGGAATACTTTAGAATCAAAAGAAAAAAATGAAACCCTAGCTTATGAATCTTGAGTCATGGGTTGGGTTGAATATGGAGAGAGTTTGCTTGTTGAATTTCTAGTGAATGAGAGATATGATAAGATAAATCTTGGACTTTCCTTTTATAGATCATAGTATAGTCAAAACTACCTTAAACTAAAAACTTGGACTTAAAGTGGTTTTACGTACAACATGTAAGACTTCTACTCCTCCTTAAGAGGAGGGGGATGGCAATGTGAGGGGGAAAGGTACCATAGATTAGACAATTACTAGTAAGTTGGTCCAAAGGTGTACTATAAATTAGTGGGTTTTGATATTTAACATGTGTATACAAACACATATCCGGTTTTATGGCTTATTTTGAGTGTAAGTGAGTTAATTTTTGTATAGTGGGTATAATTGTGGGTATTGGTTTGAGTATAAATAGGTATAGGTGCTTCCGGGTATGCCCGAATGTAATTTATTGCGAAACGTAAGCGTTTTACGTAACCAATAAAATAAATTATGAAAAGTTATAAATTATACTCTTAATAATCATATAACACTTGCTTGATGTAAACTTTAACTTTTTTGGTATCCGTTTACGTTGAATGATGATTTTTAGTTTACGCGATTTAACTATAAGATAATAATTAAAAGCGAAAGCGTAAAACCCTAAAAATAAATAATGAAAATAATTAAGTCGGGAAATGACTTGAAAATGAGAAATGTTACATGGATGCATGGGTGGTCAATAGAGACGGATACCTAAACTTAATGGCTTAAATTTACAATTGTGGATCCGGATAAAAAGGTGTCTGACACAACATGGCTGCAAACACATCTGTTGGTGATACCCTGCCAAGATACATGTGGATTCGACACCTCATAACTAATAAGTATCTTACAAATGTTTCACTATCATCATTGCCTATAATCTGCAACAATAGAAGGCTAACCCAGGTTCTGCATTCATACGATAGGCAGTCAACCGAAAATTGAAACCGAGCCTAATGTTGGAAAAAACTACTACCGACTGATAGTATGAACGCAAACGTGTAATTTACATGG
This sequence comes from Tanacetum coccineum, assembly GCA_026074375.1. Taxonomy (NCBI): domain Eukaryota; kingdom Viridiplantae; phylum Streptophyta; class Magnoliopsida; order Asterales; family Asteraceae; genus Tanacetum; species Tanacetum coccineum. Next base: position 39,535 of record BQNB010019337.1, on the reverse strand, counting down.
CGAGATGCAAAACATCAAAACCAAAATAAACCCAAGAGCATATATACCCTTACTAAGACAGGAGCATAGTTGGCATCAATGTATAATAAAATCGAAAAATATGAGTAAAGAGGGATTGAAGTGGGAAACTGAGTAGCCAATCACACCGCGGTGTTGCCCGATTATTTGCGCCCAACCAAATTAAGTTTTGCAACAAATTAACAACTTTAAATAAAGAATGAACACCACACATCCTTTTAACTGTGAATATCATCACACGCTATCAATAGCAGCAATGAAAGCATTGGTGGCGACGAAGAATATGTATAAGATTTTTTTATATCGAAATACACGTCTGCAAGCGACAACCAATCACAAACACTGCACAACATGTATAGCGGCAACAAAAGGATCAGCAACATCAAAAAGCACAGAGGAGGATCTCTTTTTATATTATACTATCATATTAAAAGCGCAATCTCGGTAGGCATACAACTTCGCTTGCTTGCAAATCCACAACCCTCAAGAGGTTTTTTAAAATTTAAAAATAACTCAAATAGCACTCACATATTACTCATACTCATCGACACACATATCACTCGTACCCAAGCTCAGACAGTGAAAGCAACGAATAAAGAGGATAGACCCGCCATGGCTGCGACGTAAATAGATCACCACGCCAAGATGCGGACCGTCTCATCATTATCGAACCCACGAAGAGTCATCACAGCTTTTAGGCACGTAAGCATGAACTGTACTATAGATAGCGACAACAAAAATACACAACTGCCTACCTATTAGCATTGTGACACATCCATCCCTAACGTCGCACAACATGGATAGCGACAATGAAAGGACCAATGGCATCTTTACCTGACGAAATTTAAAACATCAAAACCAAAATAAAGTTGAGAGCATATATACCCTCATCAACACAAGAACAGAACTGGCATCCGTGCATAATAAATCCAAAAACTACGAGTTAAAAAGGACTGTCTTACACATTTGCAAGCTTGTCGCTGTCGTCACACACCAATTACTAACGCCGAACAACATGGATAGCAGCAGCGAAAGGATCGACGACTTGATTATTAAAAGCAGTTTGGCTTAGAAATACACAACCCCAATGAGGTCTTTAATACTAGAAAAATGACTCATGTATCACTCACATTATCACTCGCACCCAATATCTCATTCACGTTTACAAAGCTCAGACAGACGAAGGAACAAATAAAGAGGACACACCCGCCATGGCTGCGACTGAATTAGGTCACCACACTAAGGTGCATACCATTTCATCCTTTCCGAACCCACTGAGAGTCATCACAACCAACTGCCAACCCATTATCATTGTCACAAACCCATCACTAACGTCACACGACATGGAAAGTGGCAACGGAAGGACCGATGGTTTTTTATATCACATGACTTACAAAAATGAACAATCCTACAATCTAAATACTTACGAATGATCTCAAGTTATGGTTTTATAATAATCCTTTCTGGTAATGCAGCCAGGTTATGGCTTCATAAGCACACCAATCACTAACGTCGCGCAACATGGATAGCGACAACGAAAGGATAGGTGTTTATATCACATAAGTTATCAAAAGGAACAATCCCGCTACAGCTCCTCAGAAATCCTAACCCTAGTAACCCTAATCAACACAATCGAATAACAAAAACCTCAATCAAAATAAGAACCAACCTTTATAACACATATAAAAACCACATATCGCAAAAAAGCACAAACCATAAACCCTAACCCTAGTAACCCTAGTTAAGACAACACAAATTGAATGGAAAAAAATTACTAACTGATGTGTCGTTGTATGGTTGTAATTTTTGTTTCAAGTTTTAAATTTATATTTTGCCGACTTTCCCAAAAACAACACTTTAATGGGCAGTGTACCCAGTCAGATAAGAGTTTCGTGGTAAGTAGGGTGTTAATCACTTATAGCGAGAAATAATCTTTCAATTTATTAATATTTTTGTTGGTTTTAAAAGCTTCTTGATGCTATTTGGAATTACTACTGTTCTTATTAATGTTAATGCTACTTAGTCAAAGTTAGTGCTGCTGGAGAATTTCAATGAAAATTATTCTAAGTGTTTTAGACTGCTGGTGAAGTTACAACTATCAGTACAAAGTTACTACTACTAGAAAAAGTTACTACTGATAGTGGAAGTTAAGACTGCTTAGAGACTTAGAAGAAAAACTACTAAGTAGTTAGTACTGCTAGTACAAAAGTTACTACTTCTAGTACAAAGTTAATGCTACTAGTGAAGAAGTTAGTACTGATGAGTTAGTTAGTACTGCTTATGTGATTTGTATGAGATATTTTGGTAAAAGATATGTGTAAGTTATTTGTTTAGAAGATTATGATTACTTAAGAAAGTATTGTAAGCCGTTTAGGACTCCTTGGTGTATAAAAGGAGGTCCTAGGGCATTGAGATGGATATATCAAGATATACCAACATATATAGTTTTTGTATCAAAACAAAACGAGTCATTTATAGAATTATCATAGCTTCAAGGTCTTTGTAACCCTAATAATTTGAGAGTATTTATATTATTTGCTTAATAATATTAGAGCTTTTATGTTTTATTGAATTATATGTTCATTGTGTTTTACTGTTCCATTGAAAATTCTTCTTATTAAAGATTAGATTCCGCATAATTTTTAATACATTCACAAAAAGTTTTTACTAAAGTTGTGTTAGATTTATCTAATATAACTAAACATTAAACAAGCTTAAGGAATTAGATCTATAGAAGTGTTGAAGTGAGACCAACAAGTGGTATCAGAGCTTGTTGCTTTGAGAAACTTTGCTAAAAGATATGGATCAAGATTCTGCACACATAGTGGCTGCATCCAAAGTTTACATGCTCAAACCGGGTGAGTTTGAGTTATGGAGGATGAGGATTGAACAATACATTCAGATGATAGACTATGCACTGTGGGAAGTCATAGAGAATGGTGCAACCTTGCTAAAACATAAGTTGTGGAAGATGTTACAACAATGATGCCTATTACATCTGCTGAAGATAAGGCTACGAGAAGATTAGAAGTAAAGGCTAGAAGTACTTTAATGATGGGCATTCCTAATGAACATCTGTTAAAGTTTAACTCTATAAAGGATGCTAAGCTGTTGTTGGAAGCTATTGAAAAGAGTTTTGGTGGGAATGAAGCTACTAAAAAGACTCAAAGGAATCTCTAAAAGAAACTTCACTCCTTCAAGCTTAGAGATGCTTGATCAAAATTTTGATATGCTTCAAAAGCTTGTGAGTCAGTTAACTCCTATAGTCACGAGCCAGATGACCGATCTTCTTGCACTTATTACACCTGGGGGCGCATGGACCTTTGTGGTGATAGTTGCATTTTGTACACAAGGGCAAAGATCCTGTGTACTCCCTCTTTTCATCAGGCCCAGCAGTGTAAGCCCTCCCAGTGTTTTGTCTCTTGTTTTGTTGTTGGTGCCCCTGATTGTTTCCAGCATTAAACTCTAACTTCCTCTTCTTGCTTTTACTCGGCTTGAATTTTCAGTAATAGTGAGGACTTTTTGATCCATCTGGTCATTAGCAAACTCAATTGCTTTCTCCATTGTCTTGGGTTGATATGACATTACATTTCCTCGAATCATATCACGAAGTCCACCAACATATTTCTCAACTTCTTCTGATTCCTTGTGGAACATCCTTCCACATATCAGTGCAAGCTCTTGAAAACGCATAGTGTAACTTGCGACATCAGTACCTTTTACTTTTAGGTTCCAAAGCTTGATTTCTAACTTCTTGATTTCACCCCTTGGGTAATATTTGACTGTCATCATCTTCTTTAGTGCCTTCCAGTCCATAGCATAAGCAACATCTTGAGTGACAGTCTTCATGTGGGAGTTCCACCATGTTAGAGCATTCCCAAGGAAAGTGCATGTAGCAAACTTAACTTGGTTCTCCACAGCACAGTTGCTGATATGGAACACTGATTCCATCTTCTCAAATCATTGTGATAGCATAACCACTCCTTCAGCACCCTTAAAAGTAAGGGGCTTGCAATTTAGAAAATCCTTGTACGTACACTCACGGGAGTGCGTACAGTTCCTCTAATTCTAGTTTCAGAATTGTTGCTTCCGTCGCCATGGCCATTGGTGCCATTTTGAAGAGTTTCATGATTAGCAAGTGCCGCAGACACTCTTGCTTCGATTAGCTGTTCAACAGCAACAACTGTCATAGGGGTAGCAGCCGCTGTTTAGCTAGCAGTAGCCCTTGAATATCAGAAAAAAATAGAGAGGGATCTCTATTGGTGGATATAGTTTATCACAACAATATAAAACACGTGAGTTTTCATAAACAACACAACATGACATGGGTACAACATATATATAACAAGATCACATCACACAGTGAGTACATAACATGACTGGGATCACAACACATAACAGAATTGAGATCGACATAACATAATACAACACATTATATATAACAAGATCACATCACACAGTGATTATATAACATGACTGGGATCACAATACATAATAGAATTAAGACTCGACATGACATAAATACTACACATCATATATAATGGGAAAACATACATGATTGTCTGATACATGAAATGAAAACATACAATCTATACTGTGTAGCTAGGTATAAAAACCTAATTACTTAGCGGCTTAACATAAATGATATCTATGAATATGACATAAAAATGTAAACCTAGGCAGAACTACCAGCGCCCTCGGGATCATCTGCATGAGTCTGGTCTCTAGCCTGAAGTGCCTGAATCTGTCCCAATGCCGCTGACAACTGTCCCTGTAGTGATGAAACATGTGCAATCAATGTCGTCATCAGTGACTCCGATGAGGTGATACGGTAATCCTGCATCTGGGTATGAGTCCTATATGCTTGCAGTTCATAGTGAACTGCCGAACTCAATCCAACAGAATGTGCCCAAGCCTCTCGGGAAGCGTGGGCCTCCTGATCCAACAGTCGTGCAGTCTCATAGTGAAATTGTCCACCCTCGACCAATCCATCAACTCTCTGAAATAACTGAGTCTGTCTGTCCTAACCATCCTCGATCACAGCATAAATATCCTGGGCGTCCTGCTCCTGCACCGCAGCGAGCTCGGTTACTCTAACATTGACCCCCTCGAGGGTCTTCGGTGCTACCTTCTTAACAGCCTCTGTCGGGTCTACCCAAACATCCCTAATGCCATATCCGACCTCCGCGGCTCTCTAACATTTGATCTCGGCATCTATAGTGCCGATAAACCTATAGTCTGCTCTATGACCTCCAGTAGGTCTAGGAGCAGCAGTCGAACTCTCCCCTACCTCATACCTCAATATGGGAGCAGTCAGACATAACCTCTTACGAGGTGGTAACTCGGCCTCGGGAATGTCCTCCTTACGGTCGACTGGTGGTGGTATGAATAGTAAGACTGGTAGTGGTGATGATGGTAACAATAATGATGTAGGTACATGTGGTGGTAAATGTAGTGATGATGGTGGAGGTGGTAAGGGAATCTGAGATAGTGAAGGTGACCAAGGTGATAGTGGAGATGGTGGTGGTGATGGTGGTGCAAGTGCAGCAGCGTACTCAGCAATACATGCCTCCATGGATGGTGACATATGTAGCTCAAGTCTGACAGTCTTTCGTGCCCTACGAAGACGTGTCTGAGCGAAGGGGACCTTAGTCTGAGGTGATCTGGGTGTAGGTGCAGACTCATCAGTCTCAAATGCCTTTGTATCCCCAGCTGAGGGAACAGGGTCAACAACAGGTACATCAAAAGAGTCGGCCAGAGCTAGATGCTCCTCCTCCTCGTCATCATCCTCGTCCTCAAAGGGCTCCTTATCCTCGTCATTAGTATCATCATCATCAGAGGGCTCATCATCATCATCCCCTCCGTCAACGGGATAATCAGCATGATCCTCCTCGGGTCCTCCTCCGGATCCTCATCCGGATCGGAGTCTGCCACATAGCCTGGTGACAAGGCGGTAGGTGAGGCATCAGTAGGTAGAGGCTGGTCTTCTAAGGGTGCCTCAGCATCGGATGGCGCTAAGTACTCGGGGTACTCAGGCTCAGGTACGTATGGTACCTCGATAGGTGAAGGTGGGTGCTCAGGACCGGGCATGTAATCGAGATATGGTGGGTGCTCAGGTCTTGGCATATAGTTAGGAGATGGCGGGGCTACCAGCTGCATAGGGAGTCCATCGTATCTGTATACGATGACTTATGGAGAACCTCTATCAGACAGCTCCTCATCAGCTCCCCAAAAGACTCTCCTTGGCTCAGAATCAGTGTAGACAGATGTGTAGGTGACTGTGGATGCGGAAGACATGACAGAATTTGTAACACTCAAATAGAGTTTACATTAGTACATATATAGGACCCATAATGATATACTTAACATATTATAAACACGTATGTGAACCATGCAGCATCTAGTATACTCAGCTAATGCAACAGGTAGTGTATGAATGAATGGTCCATGAAAATCCCTTTATATGATGCAATGTTCGAAAAAACGGTTATAGTCTAAGTAAAAACATTTGACCTGGTTTTTTATAACCTTAGCTCTGATACCAATCTGTAACACCCCCAAATTAGGTCGCAGCGGAATAATGAGTCCGGGAGCGTTACTTCATAGATCAACAGCACAAGATATGAGAACGACCTCTAAAAGAGTCGTTTAAAATACGATACATTGGATTTATTGAAATTGTTTAATACAAATCGCAACGGCTTAAATTGTTCAACATTTGATAACAAAGATTTTAGATCATAACAAAAATCCTAAGATGTGATGACTCCAAATCTTTTATGCATGACTCCCCAAAAGAGTATCCCAATGTATCCTTAGCACCTCGTGTCTCATTGACCTGAGAAAACATGCTTTAAACGTCAACTTCAATATAAATTGTGAATTTATAGGTTTATTAGAATATAAGTGTAGGAACCGCAAAGATTTCCAATGTATATAATGCAGCCAGATGCAAACAGCGCGCGAAGGTAATAGCGTTCCCTAAGCTCATGACACTGAAGCTCCGACATGAATGAAATGCAATATAAATTGCCAACATGCCTTAATGATTTTCTAAACCCGCATCATCCCGAAATCCGACATGGAATAGCTCAGTTGTCACGTCAACCGGCACAGTGGATGCTACTCACCCAAGACGAAATATAGGCCGTATGAGTACAATGTACTTAATAATACTACATCATAAGTTATATAGTTACACCACCACTTACTAGTCTTTGTTTAGTTTTAAAAGTCAAAACAATGTTTAAACCATACTTTATTGAATAAAGGTGTTTATATTTGTATCCGTAAAATAAAGTGTGGTTTTCGTCTCACAATTGATTTCTTGTTAGTAATTCATGTTTTAATATTATTATTGATTATATAATGATATTATATAATCGGTTAAATTGTTTTTATAAAATAGTGCACAAAAGTAAAGATAATGCATACGGTTTTATAAACCTCGTATCTTTATCGTTTTAACCCCGTTTCTAGTGTTTCTTATGTCCACGGTTTCGTATTAAAAAAATCTATCAAAATATTATATTTATAATATTTATGCCCCTGATGAACAGTAGTTCTAATTGTTTTTATAAAATTATATAAAACTACTTTTATATAATTAATCGTCGTAACCTTCCAAAAGTCATAACTTACTCATATTTAATTCGTTTCGCTTGTTCTTTACATGTATGGATTCGTATTTGAAAAGTCTAATCAAATTTTATATTTATAATTTGGTTTGGTACTGTTATAAACAGTAACACTAAGTGAAAGTTTATAAAAATACTTTTTATAACTTTAATTATTGAAATCGTATTTTAATTGTGTCTCGTTCGTATTAATTCGGTTTTTAGTGATTCCTATGTCCACGTCTTCGTAATTAAAAACTCTATTTATGAAAATTATTTACCAACAGTATATTGTCGTGAACAGTATCTTATTTTTATAAATTTACTTTTATAAAAATACTTTTTAACTTAAACTTGTAAATAACGTATCACCTTCATTTTAAATCCGTTTTTCGAGTTTCTTACGTCATTGGATTCCTTATGAAAAGTACTATATTTATAAAAGATTTATTTTTATATATCAGATCTGTAACGGTAAGCATTTGTATGAAATAACTTTTATAAAATCACTTTTATCCATTTAATTATTGTAAACTTAAAAATATCATATCTCCTTCGTTATTGCTCGGTTTTTCAAGTTTCTTATATGCCTATGATCCCTGTGATAATTACTAATTGAATAAAATATAAAATGTATACCCTTATACACGAATTCAAATTGTAGGTTATAAATTTAATTAGGGTTTTATGATTAATAAAACAAGTTTTATAATTCCTTTTATTTAGAAACTTTGCACCATTCTTTCACCAAGTGTTATACCATATTTCTCACATATATTAAGTCTTATAAATGTCCATAATACTTGTCCAAATGAAATCCATGTCCTCATGATATTTTTATACATAAACTTGTAAATAAACCTTCAACACATTTTAGTTGTAAACTATCTATATAATTTATTTAACACTTATACCAAGCATGTACTTTTATTTCAAGTATTACTTCACCTTGTACATAAATGAATTCGAATTATATAAGCCTCAAAATACTTCATATATCACAAAAATGAATCTAGGTGGTGTTTAACATATATAACAAATATGTACACATAAGATAATGAATGAATGGAAATGAAATACTTAAATTAGACCTTATAGAAGAGATGTGGAATGATAAACACAAGATAAAAACCCTAGCCGAGCTTCCAAATCTAAAACCCTAAATATGTTTTCTTGATTAATCCTTGTTAAACCCAAATCCAATTTTGTAATAACCTTAAGTAACCTTAGATGATCTTAGAATGAATACTAGAATACTTGGAATGCTTTAGAAAATCAAAGAATATGAAACCCTAGCTTATAAATGTTAGGCCTTGTACATAGTTATCACTTTGCATTGGGGGAGGTGTGGTCTTGTGTCGCTGTGTATAAGCCTCTCGATCTCTCAATGCATAGATTATCGCACTCACAAAGTGAATGGGGCGCTGGTGGTGTGTAGGATGGAATGGAGAGGTGGGTGTAGAGAGTGTTGTTGTGTGATATTATATAACTAGTGTGTCGAGCTAAGTGTGTGAAGAGAGAGAGAGAGAAGAGTTGTGTGTAGGCTCGCGGAGATAACTACTTAAATTAGACCTCGTCTCCCTCGTCTCGAGATGTGGAATGATCAAAACAAAAGGATAACTCTCTCTCTCACACGCGCTGCACACGGCTAGCTTCCAAATCCAAAACCCTAATCAAGAAAACCCTAAATATGTTTTCTTGATTAATCCTTGTTAAACCCAAATCCAATCTTGTAATAACCTTAAGTAACCTTAGATGATCTTAGAATGAACACTAGAATTACACATACCTTTTACCTTTAAAAACGAGCTAAAATAACCAAAAACGGACTTAAAATGCCAAATATACGCTTGTTTTGCTAATTGTATTGTGCAGGAACGGATAACTAAGAAAAGGACGAAAAACAAAGCCAAAACGACAAAACCAGACTCGGAATGGAAAAGCAGGAAAAGACAAAGTCAAAGTCCAAGCCCAAGCCTGAAAAAGTCAACCCAAGTCAACCCCGAAGCCAAAAGTCAAGAAAAATAAGTTTAAGGACTAAACTTGTTAAGTCCCTAAACTTAGTTAAAAAGAAAAAAAGAAGGAAATGAAGAGAAGGATTTAAGATGCCAATATGGGAAAGTTTAACTACAAGGACTTAAACTGCCAAGTCCCATAAACTTATAACCACCAAGGACGTACGGTGCAACTTGTTATATAACCTTTGGGGGGTTATATTGCCAATTCCCCAAAAGGTTTTAACCACAAGGACCAATAATGCAAAGTGACTTATAACCTTCAAGGACCAAACATGTCAACTCTCCAAACTTATCCCCTGCTAAACCAAAAACCTTTTCCCGCCCCTTTTCTATTCACGGGACATATTTATCCTCTTTACCATGCAACACAAATTACACAGAGGATCATCACCTCACCTCCACTAAACCCCATTGCCACTGTGGCAATCCGTGGGCACCACAACAAATGAAGGGCTCGGATCAAAGGTTTGGGTACCAAGGCAAAAAGGGAGGGCTAGGATGATTTTGGTTTTGCTCTCACAACACAAACACAACAAACACAAGCTAAGAAAGACTTCCCAGTTTATAAAAGAAGAAGAAGACAGAGAAGTTAGTGAGTAAACAAGCACAACTGGATGAAGACAAGAAGTCAAGAACCCTAGTCGTATTTTACTATATAAAAGATTGTAAGCCCATTGTGGCAAAAGTAGTTTTTTTTGTAGTTTTATGTTTATTTTTTAAGTTTAAAGTGTTTTATGTACTTGTACTTCAAAATTTAATGAAAATTCAGTTAAGCTTTTTTATTGTGTTCTAAGCTCCAATCATCTCTCTAAATCTTTAAGCTCTCAAGTATAAGCCATTTTTATAACTTGTTTTTTAACAAAACTTTAAAGAAAAATTCAAAAAAAAAGAAAGAGTAGAAGGTACTGTATGATTGAAACAAGCATGGATGAATGAGCTATTGTGGAAGGCTTATTGGTTTCAGCTTAGTTTAAGCTTATTTATAAGCTTGGGGTAGGAATTTAGAGCTTATTAGGTTCAAAGAACCCTGTTTTGAGCAAGGGTGAAAGGTACACATCCTTTTAAATTTTGCTTAAAATTACTGTAGCAAGTAGCTTATTTAGCTTATTTTTAGCTTATTTCTGTTCTTGTGTGCTTATTGATGTTTATTAGTGCTTAAAGTTTGCTTTCTAGTCATTTCATTTCATTTTTATGCAATTTTGCTTAAAACTGTCAAGAAAGTGCTTATTCTGCCCTAGCTTATTCTCATTTTTAAGTGCTTATTTGTTTACCTATTTATCTTGTTATTGTCTAAAAGTGCTTAAGTAGTGTTAGTGTTTCAAAAATTTCAGTTAAACCTTAGCTTTTATAGTTTTCTTAATCACTTTTAGAAATTAAAGGGGTGTTTGGGTTAACACTAAAAACGGGTCAAAATTGTTTTTGGTATGGGTTGTGGTAAGTAAGTTAGTTTTAGCTTAAGCATTAAGCTTGTTTTAAGCTGTTTTCAAAAGTTTTTAAGTTCTAAAATTGTTTTTCAAAGCTTTTCTAAGCCACTTTTCAAACTGTGGATTTTTAAAAAAACCCCAAAGTCCTTATTTAGTTAAGCACTTGGATACTTGAGTTTTAAGTGTCAAAAAGAGTGTATTTGTGTGTTTAAATCAAGCTGTCACAAGTCCTTGGTCTTTTGACTTTGATAAGTCAAAGCTGTCAAAAAGGGTAAGTGTCAAATTTTTTTATCTAAAAGCCCATTTTCACTCTTTAAAATCAGCAAGATTGGTAGTGTTTTAGAAGCTAAAAATTGGTGCACAAGTTCTCTCCTTGGTGTTAATTAGCTGTTTCAACTTATTTTCTTATTTTGAGCTTATTTGACAGCTTTTAAAAAGCTGTCAAATAAGCCCTTGTGTTAGCACTAAGTCTCCCCTGGTGCAAAGGGGTGACTTTAAGCCCTTGCATTTTTTAGCTTTTAGTGTGCTTAAGTCTAATCTTTTGTCTATTTGGAGAGCCAATAGGGCACCTGCTCCGCTCTTTATTAAGCCCCTTCAATTTCAGCCCTTAGAAAGCTTTTTAGATAGCTTATTTTTAAGCTAGAAGTTGCCTTTTGACTGTTTTGCTTAGGCTTAGTTTAGAGACTGCTTATTTTTCTCTTTGGCTTATTCAGCTTATTTCATAAGCCCATTTGTACTCCTAGTAGCTTTTTAGGATAGAGTGTTAAGATATTTGCTTATTTCTCATTTTCTAGCTATGTCCAATAGTTAAGCCCTTTTCACTTTTTAGCTTAATTTTAGCTTTCTGTCAAACATAAGCTCTTTCAGCTTATTGAGTTTTAGCATCTAGCTTTTTAGAGCTTATCTAGTTTAGGTTTAGACAACCCTTTTAGATTTTTTAGTCCTGTCCTAGCTTAAGTGTCCTAAAAGTCCAAAGACTTAAGCATTTTTGCCCTTTAAGCTTGTTTTAGTTTCTGTCCAACTTAAGCTCCTCTTTAAGCTTATTTAATTTTAGCTTTTAGCTTCTTTAGTGCTTATTTAGCTTAAGATTAGATAGTTCTTTTAGCTTTTTTGTCCAAGTCCTAGCTTATTTGTCCCAAGTGTCCCAATGACTTAGCCAATTTTAGCCTTAAGCTTGTATTAAGCATTCTGTCATTTTTAAGCTGTTTTAAGCTTATTTATAGCTTTTCAAAAAAAGTCATAGTTGAGAAAGTTGTTAAGCCCCACGAGCTTAACAACTTTGCTTTACAAAGTTTTTTTCAAAAAAAAAAGAAAGGAGACAAGGGCTGACCCGGGTGAGCAAGACTCGAACCCGGGTCTCAACCCTCGTACACCTCTCTTTTGTACACAACACATACCGCTGCGCCCTTGGGACTTTTCTGTTATAGTCTCAAGGGCTTAGCATCTTATAGACATTTTGGCTTAATAAGCCCATAAGCTGTTATAGCTTATTTTCGGGCTTATTTTTAAGCCAAACTTTTTGTTCTTATTTTTCGTAGGAATGTTAAGGTATCTAGTATTTTTTGTAAAAATTTTAGAATTTATCGAATTCTTAGAAATTTTTTACAATTTAATGTAGTTAAAAGTTTAAAATTCATAAAAAATAACAAAAAATATCAAAAAAATATTTTTCTTTTTAGAAAATTTTATTTAGTCATATAGTTTGTATAAAAAAATATAAAAATTTCGTAGGTTATTTTGTACAACTTTTTGCTTTTTTAAAGACGGGTCCGGTGGCGGTTATGAGTTGACTCGTTTTTGGGGTCAAAATGAACTCCGTTTTGTCTTAGTCTTTTTTCATTCTTCTTTATTTGTTTTCCCTAGAGTATTTAGAAGCGAGAAATTTCTTTCGTAGGTTAATTTTTTAAAGATTTTAGGATTTTCCCCTTGTTCGGGATTCGTGCACTCGTTTTCTAGCTTAATTTCATTAATTTTAGGATTTCTTAACCGTTTTTATTTGTTATTGCTTAATTTAACTTCCTGCACTCCAAATCATTTTTTATTTTTTTTCCCCTCTCCTTCCAACTCAAATTTTCCCGACTGTATCGATTTTAATTCCAGTACAGCCTCGTTGGGGATAAACGACCGGACATTCTATACTATTTTTTTTTTTTTTTTTTTTTGGTTTTTTTTTTTTTTGTTTTTTTTTGTTTTGGGGGGGGGTTTTTCTCTCGGTTTTATTGACTTTTGTTTCCTAGACTATTCTTACTATATATATTTTATATTTTATTATATATTATATATATTTTAAGGTGTAGTTTGGACTAATAAGTGAACACCAAGTTTTTGAATACTCTTCCTCCTGAGTGGAGCAAATTTGTGACAGATGTCAAACTGGTTCGGGATTTGCACACAACTAACATTGATCAGCTTCATGCTTACTTGGGACAACATGAATTTCATGCAAATGAGGTTCATTTAATGCATGAACGCAACTCAGATCCGCTTGCTTTGGTTGCAACCCATCAGATGACCCAGTCTCCTTATCCAACTCATCAGCACTCATACCAAAACTCTCAATTTCAACCACAAGTTTCACCATATCAGTCTCCACAGCATGGTTCACCTTATCAGTCTCAACAATACTCAAATAATCAATCATCAACACCTCTTTCAATCACTTATCCATCCAATGATTATCAATCATCAGTTCATCACAACGTTTATTCTCCACCATCATCCATCCCTCAATTGGAATATGCTCCCATAGTTAACCAACAATCTGAATTTCCCCAACTAGACTCAGGTCTAATTGTTCTAGTGTTCCAGAAAGGTGATGATCCCATTGATGCCATCAATCACATGATGTCTTTCTTGACTGTTGTTGTCACTTCTCGCTATCCTACTACCAATAACCAGCTGAGGAATTCGTCAAACCCTAGGCAACAAGCTACCATTAATGATGGGAGAGTAACCTTACAACCAATTCAGGGGAGACACACTTCTTTTGCTGCGGGGACCTACACTTCAGGAGAAAGTGGAAGCAATTCTAGGAAACAAAGGACTGTTATTTGTTACACCTGCAAAGGGGAAGGACACATGTCCAAACAGTGCACTAAACCTAAGAGGAAATGGGGGATTAATTCGTGGTTAAGGATAAAGTTGTTGGTACAAGCTCAAGCAAATGGTCAAATTCTAGATGAGAAAGAACTAGCACTTTTGGCAGATCCAGGAATTGTAGAAGGTCAAGCCACACAGACTGTCATTACTCACAACGCTGCTTATCAAGCCAATGATTTGGATGCATATGACTCTCATTGTTATGAACTCATCACTGCCAAAGTTGCTCTCATGGTGAAATTGTCTTATTTATGTTTCAGATGCACTCATGCTGAGGTACAATAATCATGAATAATGGTGGATAACAATATGAATTAATCAAGCTGTACAGGCGAGTGCCGCTTGTGAATAGTCGAATGTTATGAATCATCAGATACTGAAACATAACCATGATGAGCAATAACATTCCTTATTCTCAGTTACATTGATAGAATCACAACAGAGCAGCTTTTCAGAATTTCTCAACTCTTCTGCACAAAAAATGCCTGATATTATTCGTTGATTAAACAACTGAAAACCCAAGTAGTTAATTGTACCAAGATAAATTTAGACAATAAAAGTGTCAATGATACTTTAACTGCTAAGCTTGAAAGATATAAGGAACAAGTTATAGTTTTGAAAGAAGGATAAAATATTGATTTAAGGAGTAATGATAACGTTTCAGATTCAAGTGCACAAACTGTAAAGATTGATCGTCTTAAACAAACTCTTTCTGAACATTTAAAAGAAAAGGAATTTTAATGTAAACAGTTACTCTTCTCAAAAATGATTTTAAGAAAGAAGAATATAGAAACATTGATAGGGAAATTGCTTTAGAAAAGAGGATCAAACAGCTAGATAATATTGTTTTTAAAAGAGATTAATCCATACAAATTGTTCACATGTTGACGAAACCTTAGTTTTTCTATGATCATACCACTAAACAAGCTCTAGGTTTTCAAAATCCTTTCTATCTGAAGAAAGCTCAGCAGTTGAAACCAAAGCTTTATGATGGTAATGTCATTGAGAAAACTAATGCCATTATGATTCTTGACTCCGAAGAGACCTTAATGCTTGCTGAAGAGAGTCGTTCAAAAATGCTTTTAAAATAAAAGGATCCTATAATGTTAGAAAAGAAAATTTAAATACACACCAGTCCGATAATGCTGTCTTAACCAACATTCACAGATTTTTGAAACACGATTTGTTCCACAAACTGAATTATTTGCTGAACAAGCCTTTTGGTCTCAGAATGCTGTGAATTCTCCAAAACCCACTCTTTCTAATAGACCTACCAAAGTTGAGGTTCCACAAGAACTTTCTAAAGTCAACATGGTTAATACGAGTTTGAAGAAACTTAAACACCATATTGCTGGTTTTAACGTGGTTGTCAAAGAAAGAACCACGACCACAACTATCACTGAGGGATCGTGGGGGTTCGAACATACAAAAGCTTGTTTCAGGGATGAAATAATTCCATTTGTAAAAGCTATGAAGGACTTATTTAATACATTCGATCAATATTTGATTGATGAACTTTCTGAAGTCTAAAATGTCTTTCATTAAATGGAACAGGCTGTGGAACAACATCGTTTAGAGTCAAAAACATTTGAAGTTAAAATGAATAAAGTTTTGAACGAAAATGAACGACTCTTGGAACAAATAATAAGCAAAGATATTGTGAACATAATTGTGAATTCTTCTGTGGATAATACTTCTGTGAATGTGCATGAATGTGTAAAGTGTCTCAAACTTGAGACTGAGCTTCTCAACAAAAAGGATTTCATTGAAAAAGAGATTTACGATAACCTGTTCAAAAGTTTTACCACTCTTGAAAAACATTGCATCTCTTTAGAAGTTGATACTCAACTTAATCAAGAAATTTTTCAAAGAGACAATTCTGTGTCAAATCAAAGTGCTCCAAGTTTTGATCAATATTTTGAATTAAATGAATTGAAAGCTCAGTCCCAAGAGAAAGACACAGTCATAAAAAAGTTAAAAGAGAGAGAATAAAATCTCTTTAGTGAAAATTGAATAGGAATAAGCTTTAAATAAGGACTAGATGAGATGGAACAATAAATATTGAATAGTGATCATATGTGTGTCCAAAGCCTTATTGCTAAGAATGAGCTTTAGAAACAGAGCCATAAGCAAATTTATAACTCGATTAACCAGCACGGATTTCGAATCAAAAGAAATAATGTACTGATTTAATTAACAAAGAATCTACAGACTGGTGGAAATTTCTGATTTACATGCTATTCTCTAGGAAAAAAGTTTTGGTAATTACAGCTCTCAAGGATGAGTTAAGGAAACTTAAAAGAAAAGCTCTAGTTGATAATGATGTTACAAAACACACTATTGATCCAGAGATGCTTAAGATTGATGTGGAACCAATAACCCCTAAATTGTTGAATAAAAGGACAACTCACTCTGCCTATATTAAGCACACTCAAGAAGAAGCTGCAGTTCTTAGGGATCTAGTTGATCATGTTAAAGCAAATTATCCTCTAGATCATTCCTTAGAATCTGCCTGTAGGTATACTAAACTCATTCATTAGTTGCTTACAAACATCAGATAAAACCAGCCCAGATATCAACAATTCTGGTTAAAAATTAGTGGCTTATGGACCCAAGAACAAAGGACAAAAAGAGTTAGATTCACTGAGCCCGTCACATCCTCAGGAAACACAATCACAAAAACAGCCTCTACATCAAACCTAGTTTCTAACAAACCTATGTTGTCTTCTACAGGAGTAAAACCGTCTACTAGTGCTAGCGGATCACAGCCTTCAAGCAATACAAAGAAAGATAAGATTCAACAAACACCAAGTAGTACTCAAAAGAATAAAGTAGAAGCCCACCCTAGGAAAGTTAAATCTAGTTTAAAAAATAAAGACTGTGTTGTTGCACCTAAAGGAACTGCTAATGTGCAGCATTCCAAGCTTAATGCGAATTCTGAACTTAAATGTGTTAAGTGTAATGGTTGTATGCTTTCTGATAATCATGATTTGTGTGTTCTTGATTTTATCAATAATGTGAATGCTCGTGTAAAATCTAAATCTATTAAGAAAAGTTCAAAGAGAAAAGTTTGGAAACCAACAGGAAAGGTGTTTACAAATATTGGATATATCTGGAGACCTACTGGTCGGACCTTCACTATAGTAGGAAATGCGTGCCCTTTAACTAGGATTACCACAACTACTGAAGTGCCCCTTAGGAAACCAACTGTTCTAGATAATGAAATACCTAAACCTGTCGTAACATTGGTTTACTCACGGAAACCTAGGAAATCTAAAACTAATGTTCCCGTTAGCAAATCTAAGGTTCTTAAATCTGTATCTGCTAACAAAAAGGAACCCAGTCAATCTTGGGGATCCATAGTTTCTGATGTTCCATCTTCCTCTCTTGATGAATGCAGGTCGTCCAAATTGTTCTCTGGTATTTGGACTCTGGTTGCTCCAAGCATATGACCGGAGATCGCTCTCAGCTCACCAATTTCGTTAATAAATTTTTGGGTACTGTAAAATTTGAAAATGATCACGTGGCAAAGATATTAGGATATGGTGATTATCAGATTGGGAATGTTACGATATCAAGGGTTTACTACGTAGAAGGACTTGAACACAACTTATTTTTCGTTGGGCAATTCTGTGATTCGAACCTTGAAGTTGCTTTTCACCAACACACCTGCTTCATTCATAACCTAGAAGGTGTTGATCTATTGACTGGATCTCGAGGCAACAATCTGTATACTCTGTCTCTTCGAGATATGATGGCATCTTCTCCTATATGTCTCTTGTCAAAGGCCTCAAAGACTAAGTCCTGGCTATGGCACCGACGTCTGTCTCATCTGAACTTTAGTACAATCAATCACTTAGCTAGATACGGTCTTGTTTGAGGTCTCCCTAAGCTAAAGTTTGAAAATAACCATCTGTGTTCTGCATGTGCAATGGGGAAAAGCAAGAAGAAACCCCACAAACCTAAATCTGAAGACACCAACCAAGAAAAACTATATCTCTTACACATGGATCTTTGTGGACCAATGCGTGTCGCAAGTGTTAATGGAAAGAAGTACATCCTCGTCATTGTCGATCACTACTCTTGATTTACATGGGTTAAGTGCTTACGGTCAAAAGATGAAGCTCCAGATTTCATAATCAAGTTTCTCAAGATGATCCAACTGCGGCTTAAAGTACCTGTTTGACAAATCAGAACAGATAATGCAACTAAATTTGTTAATCAAACTTTGCGTGAATATTATGAGAAGGTTGGCATCTCTCATGAAACATCTGTTGCTCGCTCCCCACAGCAAAATGGTGTCATTGAAAGACGTAATCGTACGCTAATTGAAGCTGCATGCACAATGTTGATTTACGCAAAAGCTCTATTATTCTTATGGGCAGAAGTAGTTGCTACCACGTGTTATACCCAAAATCGTTCTGTAACATCCGGCAATTTTCGAAATTTTAAATGACTATTTTAAACTTTGATCTTTCAGGTCTCATCATT
This sequence comes from Tanacetum coccineum, assembly GCA_026074375.1. Classification (NCBI taxonomy): domain Eukaryota; kingdom Viridiplantae; phylum Streptophyta; class Magnoliopsida; order Asterales; family Asteraceae; genus Tanacetum; species Tanacetum coccineum. The sequence continues at coordinate 20,869 of BQNB010019337.1, read as the reverse complement.
CTTCCATGTATTTGGTGCACTTTGTTATCCGATAAACGATAGCGATAACTTGGGCAAGTTACAACCAAAAGCTGATATTGGTATTTTCATTGGCTATGCACCCACAAAGAAAGTATTTTGAATTTACAACCGACGTACCAGACGAATCATTGAAACAATTCATGTAGATTTTGATGAGCTGACTGCGATGGCTTCTGAACACAGCAGTTCAGGACCCGCACTTCATGAAATGACTCCTGCAATAATCAGTTCAGGACTCGTGCAAACCCTCCTCCTTCAACATCGTTTGTACCACCATTCAAGAACTGATTGGGATCTTTTGTTTCAACCATTGTTTGATGAATTACTCAACCCTCCATCTAGTGTTGATAACCCAGCCCCTGAAGTCATTGCTCCAATTGCTGAAGTAGTAGCTCCAGAACCCACTACATCAACCGGTTCACCTTCCTCAACAACTGTTGATCAAGATGCACCATCACCTAGTAACTCACATACAACACCTGAAACTCAATCTCTTGTCATTTCTAATGATGTTGAAGAAGACAATCATGACTTAGATATTGCACACATGAATAACGTTCCGAACTTGGAATTCTAATTCTAAAAATGATTCGAAGCGATCTACTTCTATGGATATTATTCCTACTGTTGTGGGGCATACTAATACACTAACGCAGAACACCGTTACCAAAATAGATTCAAGGATCATCTTTAGAAAACATCACGTGTCCCGAAAGACCTGTTTTCTACAAGACTCCAGCTTTATGAACACGCTTTATTTTGTACTATCGATGCCTTTCTCACATCATTTGAACCAAAGAACTATAAAGACGCATTAACTCAAGCATGTTGGATTGAAGCAATGCAAGAGGACTACATTAACTTTGAAACATCTTGAAGTCCTGGGAACTCATTCCACGTCTAGATAAAGTGATTGGTCATTACTTAAAATGATTTTTTTTATTGAAAAAATAACTAAAAACTTGATGAATGGGAATAATTTTTTAAAGAACAATGCTCTTTGGTTCTCGTGGTTACCGTCAAGAGAGGGAATTGATTTTGAGGAATCCTTTGCTTTAGTGGCTAGACTTGATGCTATTCGAATTTTCCTCGCATATGATGCTCACATGAATTTGATCGTCTACCAAATGGATGTTAAAACGACATTCTTGAATGGCATTCTGCGCGAAGAAGTTTATGCCAGTCAACCAGACGGGTTTATGGATCAAGACAATCCGAATCATGTGTACAAGCTTAAGAAGCTCTACTAATGTTGAAGACAAGCTCCTCGCGCGTGGACGAATGGTATTGTCGAAGTTCTACTCTCTCATGAATTCTCTAAGGAACTGTGGATCCCACATTGATTCAACACAAACAAGGCAAAGATAATTCTCCTGGTACCAATCTATGTTGATATATAATCTTTGCGTCTACTACACCTGAATTATGTGACAAATTTTCAAAAATAATGTGTTCAAAGTTTAAGATGTCGATGATGGGAAAAATATTATTTTTTCTAGGACTACAGATTTCACAAAGTCCTAGAGGCCTCTTTTTAAACCTGTCTAAATATGCTCTAGAATCTTGAAGAAATATGGTATGGTGAATCTAGTGTGACCCCGAGTTATACTCCATGGTTTGAGAAAATCCTCACTAGGAAGATGATACACAAGGGAAATCCGTAGATCCAACAAACTAATATTAAATTGATTGGTACCCTCTATGTATCTTACAGCCATTAGACCAGACCCTAACATCTTTCTGTATGCATGTGAGCCCGGTAATCATGCCAAAGCCTACGAAAATCACCTCAATGCTGTAAAAAGTGACTTTAAAAACCTACAAAGGAAACCGTAAATCGGGGGACTCTGGTATCCCAAAGGATCTCTATTGCTTTTTTTTTCTAACAACGAATACATACGCTGATACATGTGGGTTGCCAAGAATACTAGACGAAGTACTTCTGGATGTATACAATTATTGGGAGACAGACTTGTTATCTGGTCATCAAAAAGGCAGAAAAGCTAAAAAGTAGAAAAAGATGCGATATCCAGTACGAAAGCTGAATATATTTGCCCATGTATGGCTGTTGTGCTGCGAAGATTGGGGGCCATTAGAGGGGATAAGGGAATTACAGTCTTACCAACTATGGGCTTAAGTTCAAGAGGGAGGGAAGGATTGATACAGATGGTTGACTGTGAGTAGGGGACGGAGAAATCGTTAGGTAGGGTGCGCTTAGGTGGTGCAGCAGGGACGAATTTTTCAACATTCTCGGGGGGTGCTCATAAGAGCATATTTACAGTCAGATTGGCCGACTGTGCAGTCAAAGAGAAAGTAAATAGGATGGGAGTGTAGAGCTTGTACTTTGTCATACTGAAGGGTAATCAAACTTGCGGACATCTTCACTAAATCCCTATGCAGAGAAGAGGGAGAGATTCTTGAATTTCTTGACCAACAAGACTGGAATGGCGAAAGGTTTGTACGCCTGGAGACACTAAAACAGTGTGGGCAGATGATATCTGAGAGAATAGTGGTGGGGTTAACAATTTCTGAATTCTTATGTATCATATGTATCTATATTAAAAACCATAAAATCCAATAAGATTTTTCATTTTTTTAGAAAACTTTTATAAAATCAAAATACAAAAATATAAAATCTTTAAAACCAAAGAAAAAATTAAAAAATGTGAAAAATATAAAAAGAGATATACTGCAGGTCTTCTGAAAATCGATAACATTTATGGTCTTAGAAATGTCATTCAATAATGATACGAGGCTGTAAATGAAGTTCGAGAAGAAGTTCCAAATGTTTTCAAAACATGCCAAAAATGGCTTGCTATTATTTCAGATAGCAACCCGATCATCTTCTTAAAGGCAAGTGTTTCAAAAAGAAAACTTGCCTCTCAACGAGAATTTAATTCTCGGGCATGGTCTACTTTATGACCATGCAAAGGCTTGTGATTACTTTGCATCACAACCCGTGCTTCCTATATTACCATAAGTGTACGTGTCAGTGCGCTTATGTGTAAAAATAAGAGAAATCTTATTTTGGTGTTTGTTTTTTCAATGATATACCATTGCTTTATCAGAAAATGTTTTTTTAAAGACATTTGACCACTCCAACAACGACTACAGCTCTTTAAATAGAAAACGGGTCATTGTTTGAGGGGGAGAAAATGTCAAATATCTTCTTCATATTAATAATGTGCTTAAAAGGTAAAAGGTTTTAAACAATAACGGAATATCATTCTTAAGGAAAGTTAATTACATTTAGCTTATGCGTGCCTTACTGTTTATGTGTTTATCCTTAAGGGAGTAATTGTGGTGAATTCAGTTTTTTTTTAGGTATGTTAGTTAAAAACATTAGGGACCATTTATGCCTTTTGTTAAACTTTAATTGCCTAGTAAAACTTATTAGTGAATGTTTTAAGAACTGATCTAGTGAATGTTATTAGGAACTGATCTAGTGAAATCTTTAAGGAACCGATCTAATAGATTTAGACCAAAAACACTTAAGATCAAAATTTCAATTTGAAGGCAAATTAAAACTTAACTTAGCAGGCTAATTAAAATTGGTTAATTATGCTATCTAATTGAGTTAAAATAGTTTTAAAGCAAGGTATAATCAAAGGTTAACTAAAATATGACGTAGGATACTAAATTCTCTACTAATTAGAAAGACCACGATTCCTAAATTGTCAAAAAAGTTGCCTTAATTCCTTAAGCACATAAGTCTATCTAAGTTTCCATTCATAGGAATAGATCTTTTCAAGTGCTAAAAGTCTTAGAGGTCCCAATACTTAAGGAAAATTTTCACATCATGATAAAACATAAAGTGTTCACATAAAAGGTCTATATAGTTATATATAAACTTGGTTATATAAAAACTGTATTGATTCTTTCTAAAGCAGAACCATGGACATCACAAGAGCTGATCAAATTGCATTGGATGACGCTTTAGTTGCTCCTGCCAACCGACTCAAGATTGGCAAACGTAATCTTCGACTAAGCTCAGACCTTAAGTCCAAAAACAACTCACAAGTGGTGTATCCGATGTTTTGAAACTCACTCCCTCTTACAAGGCATTCCAGATCACAGCTGATGTTCCAGAAATCAATATGCAAGAGTTCTGGGCCACTACTACAGTTCATCACCACTCGATTCGTTTCAAAATGAACAATAAGAAACATATTGTGAATCTTGAGTACTTCAGAGAAATGCTTCAAATATGCCCTAAACTCCCTGATCAGCAATTCGAGGAACCACCCTTTGAAGAAGAAAAGGTGATAACCGATGTCAATGTCAACAAGCTGCATCAACCCTGGAGATCATTTGCTACGGTTATCAACAGATGTTTGAGTGGTAAAAGTACCGGATATGACAGTCTTCAACTATCTCAAGCTCAAATCATTTGGGGCATGTACCATAAGAAGAATGTAGACTTTGCTACCTCTTTTAGAGGACTTATTTGGATTTATCAAGTAGAGAACAAGAATGTCAAGAGGAGTAATGAGATGTACTACCCTCGCTTCACCAAGGTCATCATCAACTTCTTCATGACTAAGAATTCATTAATTCCAAGAAGAAACAGGGTAAATTGGCACTTTGCCAGGGATGACCCAATGTTCACCACGATAAAGGTTGTCTCTAAGCATGAGGACACACAGCTATATGGTGCCATTTTGCCTGGTGAATTGACAAATGAAGCCATCAAAGATTCCGAATCCTACAAAGAGTACTATGCCATTGCTTCAGGAGCTGAACCTCCTAAAACAAAAGCAAGTGTCAAGAAGAAGCAAGCTAGATCTGACAAGACAAAGACTCCTCCAACTACTAAAGGCAAAAGACTCAAGACTTCAGCAAAGGCGGCTAAACCTGCCAAGAAGAAACAACCTGTAAAGACATCTAAAGCTAAAGGTCTAACAGTGCTGTTTGCTTTAATAGAAGCTGAACAAATGAAGCTAGCTAAAAAAAGTGTGATACAAACTCACAACTCTCACGCCAGCGGCTCAGGTGCAGATGAAGGAACTAGTGGTACACCAGGGGTTCCTGATGTACCAACATATGAATCTGATGATGAGCAAATCTCTTGGAAGTCCAGTAATGAGGAAGATGATGATGATGACAATGATGATGATGAAGACAATGATGATGATGATGATGATGATAATGATAATGTTGATGACGATGCTGATAATCAAGATGATGAAGATCAAGATGATGATAACGAGAAGACTGATTTAGACAACGATGGTGATGATTTTGTCCATCCCAAGTTCTCCACTCATGATCAAGAAGAAAAACAAGATGAAGAAGATAATGAAGAAGAGGGTTCAGATCTGAGGGTTCAAACACCTTCTCATTATGAATCCACTGATGATGAAGAAAGTGATGAAGTAACTCATGGTGTGAATGTTGAGGGAGAAGAACTGGATGAAGAAGAGACAAATGAAGAGGACGAAGCGAATGAATTATACAGGGACGTGAACGTAAATCTGGAGGGAAGAGATACTGAAATGACAGATGCTCCACACACTATTGTTCAAACTACTCAAGTAATAGAAGACACTCATGTGATCATAACTCCGGTCAAACCTGAAGGTCAACAACAGAGTTCTTCTGTGTCATCTGGCTTCGTTTTTAACATGCTCAACCCCAGTCCAGATACAGGTATTCAAGACTTCCGCTACTCTGATATCGTACGTCTTTAATGAAGTGACGAAGTATTAAAGACAAAGAAGTTTCCGTCACTCTGATACCGAACGTCTTTCTCGAAGTGACGAAGTGTTAAAGTTAAAGAATATCAAGAAAGATTGTTACACACTTTTAAACATCGAGAACAACATGAGCATGTCGGTCCAAAAGTCATAAGTTCACAAGATGGAAAAGTTTACAAGATGGCGAAAAGAGATTATGCTTGGTTGATGATCTCAAGGTGTTCAAGATCACATTCAAGACAAGATAAGGAACAAGCTCAAGACCTAAAGTCTATGATCACTACATCAATTCACAAGTTAATGATTGAAGCTGAAGACTATGAGCTCAAGACTAAAGTTAAAGCATAGTATGCTAGGATTAAGTCTTTGTAAATTAGAGTGACCTCCCTTAGGGGGAGATTGTTAGAAACACAAAAAGTATCGGTCACTTCCAATAATAGTTAGTCAAAGCCCGTAGTTAGTCAATATAATGTTTAGTAATCTAATAGGGCCAAAAGGCCCATGGAAAGCCCACAAAGCTCCCATGGCCGGCCAAAATAGTAGTATAAATACACCTCTCCATGCCTTGGAGGGGTGGTTGGTTGTTCATTTTTCACACATAATACATTTTCTATCTTATGTTTACTTTTTCTCTCTAAGTGTTCATCCAACCCTTTCTCTCACTAAAACAACCTCTTTCACTCTCATCAAGTATGTTATTAGATTAGTATACAAGTATAGATGTAGAAATCAATTGAGTATATTGTCTACTGTTTTGCCACAGTATCATGTAAATGTTTAGGGACTACTGCTTCCCTACAGTGTCATAAAAAGTGTTTAACAATCAATGTCGTTCAATAAAAGTAGTGTGGATCATAAGATTTCAAAGTGTATGACATTGTAACATATACAATATCCCAAAATGTAATTACGACTGCACTAAGCTCATGAAACTGACGCTACGACATGAATGAATGCAATTTAATGCCAATGAATGCCCCGTGTAGATGTCAACCCGTAACATCCCAAATCCGACAGGCCTTGTAGACACCAATCCAGGACGGGGATGTCAATCCCAAATAGAACTATTTATAACACTCGCGCTTACACAATGTAATTAACAGTTCATGATAATGGGCAGTGTGGGTTATCGTTATTTAGGCATGCTACGTAATTATTGTATCAATGAAAAGTGTTGTACTTGTGTCATTTTGTAAAATGAGCAATGTATCCCGCCTCGAGATATGTAAATGAGTATGAAAATGAGTATGTAATTGAATATGTAAACAAGTTTGTAAACGTGTATGTAAACAAGTTATGAAATCAAGTATGTAAACGAGTTTGTAAATGGGCATGTATTCTCCCCCAAAAGAGTTCAAAACAAGGAAAATAACGGCTATGAGACTCACCTCAAGTGAATGTATTGATTATAGCAAAATCAATAAAGTGAAACGTCATGAATGATCTGGAATGCAACCTAATTATTTATAGGTCGTATAAGTGTAATGTATTTAAAATAAATACCACAATGTACATTATCAAGTTATATCACCACCTAATAGTTTTCGTTTAGTTATAAGAGTTGAAACAATGTTTAAGTTACGTTTGCTATTTAATGTCCAAGTATATGTTTTCGAAACATTTTCTAATAACAATAAAATTAATTATAGTCATTTCGCTTGATTTAGTATTTTTATTATTTATAAAGTGTCACAATATATAGTTCAAATGTTTTATAAAATAATATTTATAAGGTTTTAAACCGTGTATAAATATTATACAAGTAATGCTAAAATATTTCCTAAAGTTTTTATAGTCCAAACGAACCAACACTATTCATGTCAGGAAAATAAAAGTTATCTAGCTTTTATAATTTCTAGTTCAATATTTATACACTTCTAGTCCATGAAAACTTGATACTTTTAGTAAAACATCATTCCGAACAAGTTTGTGGTTTTACACTTTAGCCGAATCGGATCCGAAAGCCCTCAAAAGCACCGATTTCAAAATCTATAGTTTTCCATAGTTTTATAAAAGTTGTGAGAATTAATATATTTCTCAAAATCTTTAAAAATTCATAACTTTCTCGTTTTAACTCTGTCTTGTGCGTTCTTTATATCCACGGTTTCGTATCAAGATGACCTATCAAGATATTATGTCTACAAATTATATAAAAATCTGTACAGTAGCAGTTTATACAAACTGTTATATATACAAATATTTTTTATATATTTAATTATCGAAATCTCGTAAAATTCATATCTTCTTTGTTTTAACTCTGTTTTTCAAGCTTCTTATATATTCCGAATCGTCTTGAAACGTACTATCATAATATGAAGTTTATATTTTGCATAAAAATTTGTGTCTTTCTAGAATATGCGAACTGTTTGAATATATATATATATATATATATATGTATATATATATATATATGTATATATATATATATATATGTATATATATATATGATCCTATAAATTTTAACATGATTTAAATATTACAAGTCCTTTAAAATCACTAATACAACATCATTAATATATTTTAAGTCTTCTAATTTATGTCCAACTATTTTATGTCCAAATAAAATATCTATGTCAATTATTTATAACACTATATAAATAAATTTGTAACAATTAATTCAACAATTAATTATATAAATTATCCTACACTTGCAATATACCAAATAAAATTTGTTCTTGCATTTTAACATATTTAAACACATTTTTACCATGAATATGTATTTTTTTGATTATGTATAAACTTGCTTATTTTATAAACTTTATAAAATAATACTAGATGGTGATTTAACAAGATAATAATTATGTATGTATAAAAATAATTGAAATGGAAGTATGAGATGTGATTATAAACCTTGTGTGAATGAATTAAGAGATGAACCCAAAATCAAAACCCTAATCTTCAACCCGAAATTCTTTTTAAAACCCTAAGTACTTCTTTAAAAACCCTAGCTTTGATTCTTGCCAAACCCTTGATTAAAATTAAACCCTTGCTTGTAAACATCTTATACTTAAACCTTAATTAACCTTGTATGCTTGAAATATTGTTAAAATGGAAAACTATGAATTGTTTTGAAGGCTTAAATGAGCCGTGGGTTATGATAGAGGAAACAAGAGAGATTGTTTGATTTTGTAAGTGTTATGAGTGTGAGAAATGCTCACTATGAACCTTTATATATCTAAAATATCTAATAGACAACATCTTACACAAATGCAAGAGATTAGGATGGGGGTTGAGGTTGTAAGTGATTGGTATGGGGAGGACATGATCTTGTAAGATAGTTGCTAAGATTTGTAAGAAACCTTTAAAAAATATCTCAACTAGCACATGGTATTTCTTATGCAACTTAGTAATTGATTTTTGTATATACATACAACCGGCCTTAGGGTGGTTTTTGTGTAGAATTGATAAAATTTTTGGGTATTGGGTATTATTGTGGGTATTTGGTTAAGTGTAGAAAGGTAGAATGGTTTACTTGTATGCAAAAATGTAATTTATTGCGAAACGTAAACGTTTTACGTAACGTATAAAAATAAAATATAAAAAGTTAATAATTATTTTTGTAAAATAATATGACACTTGTTTGACATAAACTTTTATTTGTTTGATGCCGGTTTACGTTGATTGTTGATTTTTGGTTTATGCGATTTAACTAAACGGTTGAAATTAAAGTAAACGCGTAAAAGTTTAAAATAAATAGTTGAATATTTATGGACGTAAAATGACTCGAAAATGTGGGTTGTTATAGTGGGATTCCTTTAAATATGTAGACTGAATGTATTCTAACTGTTGCATATCTTATTAACAGGTTGCCTTCTTCTGTTCTCAATGGCAAATCTCCTTTTGAGCTTGTGTATGGTCTTAAACCAAAACTATCTCATTTGAGAAGATTTGGTTGTCTATGTTACTCATCTATCCTAAACAATTCTGATAAATTTTCTTTCAGGTCTGAAAAATGTGTTCTTATTGGGTTTCTACTACTAAAAAGGCATACAAAGTTTACAGTCTTGATTCAAAACTTATGTTTTATTCAAGAGATGTTAAGTTTTATGAAACAATATTTCCTTTCAAAATGAATTCTTCTCTTCAACTTTGTCTAAGTCATCTGCTGAGGCTGAGTATAGAAGCATGGCTTCTGTAACATGTGAAGCAATTTGGTTATCCAATTTGTTGGGTGACATGGGTGTTAAGGGATTATTGTCTATTATGATGTATTGTGATAATAGTTTAGGTTTGTAGATTGCTGCAAACCCTGTTTTTCATGAAAAATCAAAGCATTTTGAGATTGATGTTCATTTGGTTAGATAGAAAGTTGCAAGTAGTGTTATCAAAACTAAGAAAATCCACACTTCTCAGCAGATAGCTGATGTGCTTACTAAAGCTCTAGACATTGAGCAACATAAGCTTCTATGTGATAATCTTGGAATGCTGGATATGTTCAAAGTTGAAAAACTTAAGGGATGGTGTTGAATTATCAAGTTTTATATGTTATATAGTTTAGGGACCATTTCTGTCATTATCTTATTCTTTCTAACTCTAACTCTTTTGTTTAGAGTGTGTTTGTATGTCGGTTATATGTGCAGGGATCATTCTTGCCAAGTGTGGATTGTTGTTGCCTATATAAGGTCTGGAGCTGAGCTCCTTGGTGGCTACGGTTTATTATTCAACTCATCTGTCTCTCAAGAACCCTAAAGCTCTCTCTTTTGATTTCTGCTATTGTATTGATAGATCAACTATATTGATCTGATTCTTGTATTGTTCTTAGTTGTATTGATTGATCATACTTTGTGATCAATCTTGTTTCTCTTTCAAGTATTGTAATAACTCTGATCTTATAAGTGAATCAAAGGGTGGCTGGTTGGATTCTCTCATATATATGTATATTTATACAAATACTTAAACTCATTGCCGGACAGCTGTGCCAATATTTGTCTAAGTATATTTTGGACTTTGAGTATGATCTGCAAGAGGCAAATTCATAACTCAAAACATGGGATCCCGAAATATAGAATTTTTTTAGACAACACTTTGAGGACAAGGTGATTTCGAAGGAGTAGGGATTGTTATGCCCTTGGTATAGGATAAGTGTCATAGTTCATTATGTTTAGGATATGTGTTGAGTCATGTTAGGATATGTGTTAGAGTCTTTTTAGGATAAGTATTTATGTTATATGAGATTATCTCATGAGCGTCTATTTAAGGTTTCATAATGTAATCGATGAAGCAATCAATCAAGTTAAAAGATCAATAATTCTCTCCTTCTTCTCTCCATTTTCTTAAGGAGCTCGCACGCGTTAAAAGTGGTGTTATCATCTGATACAACCCTTAACAGGGTCGTATCAATTATGATGGTGACCGATCACCTGTTGGTGCCACCCATCACACGTATACCCCATTACATCCTTTTCTTTTGCATGTGCGGTTTTTTGGTTAGTGTAGTGGTTTTGTGATGAAAACCACCAAACGATTTGACAACATTTTTGTGTGTTTGTTTGTTGGGTGTTTTTATATGTTTGGTTTTGGTGGTGAACATTACACATGTTTTGTTGTGAGTTTGGTGGTGTGTTGAATTGTGGTGTGACGCTGATGTAAAGGTGGTGATTTTGGTGACCATAACATACAATCTAATAAGTAGGGGTGTGCACGGATCGTTTTGGGTCTGTTTTTGGCTAAAATATAAACCGAACCGAAACATTTGGTTTTTATAAAACCAAAAACCAAAACCGTCTTTTTCGGTTTATTATCGATTTCGGTTTGATTTTTTGGTTTTTTCAGTATTTAACCACTTATATATTTGGGTATGGCCAATTTATACAAAAAAAATATTTTACATAGAAAATCGGTTATTCTTCTTTACTTTTTTTTGTCAATCTAAGCTTAGTCATGTTTATCTCAAATTTCTATAACTACGCACATATAGATGAGACACACACAAATACAAGTGAATATACACATAGTATGATCATTATCACATATGTATTGTGATGAGGTGTCATTTTATACACTATTTCGGGGTCATTTAACCCCCTACATCATGCAAATATGCCCATATTATATGCTTAATTGTTTGTTTTTAGGTTTTTAGCACTTGGATAACATTTAGAGGAAATACACGTGACTTGGGCTCATTTAGAGAAGAAACGAACAAGACTACGACTCTACACCATTTATCTTGAAGAATTGTGCATACAGAGCGTGGAGACGGCGTCACAAGCATAAAGCGACGCCGTCGTGATCTTTCTAGTGACGGTGTTGAGGATTTGACGACGACATCAGGATGTAACCGACTTAAATCAAATCTAGAAGATTCGACATAGTGACGGCGTTGCGATCACTACCTGACCCCGTCGCGATGCTTTTCCTATTAATACAAAATCGATTTTAGGGTTTTAAGTGTGTAACTTTGTATAACTTGGGAGACGAACCCTAATCATTCTAGCAGCTTTTAGGCCGTCTTTAGGGCCTCAAAACCCTATTGTAACTGACCTTAATCCATATTTTAATCAAATAAGATTGTTTATCTTTAACCATTCAATATGTCTATCTATTGTTTGATTGATTTATGTTCTTGCTTTCTTTATAACATGCTAGGCTAAACCCTCCCTTGTATTTACTTATGATTGTATGAAGCTAAGATTGTAGATCCTTTTAATCTTGCTTCTTGTGATAGATGTGCGCGTTAGGCTTTAGAAAACTAGCCATAAGATATTAAATTGGCATAGACGTCTAGGGAAACGCAACTGTGTAGAAAGGATACCATCGGTAACAATCTTCATACTACCTTACCCCTAATATGGTTGATCCCTCTTAAGATATTTCAACTGCATTTAATATACTCTTAGGGGCCTTGTAATAGTCTTCATACTACCTTACTTGTGTGTTGCCTTAATGGAATATTAAATAGACAGCGGGTTCGTGTAATTCGTTCATGACTTAGGAAATACTTACACAGATCATCATAAGTGTAACAAAGCAATAGGATTAGGAGAAGCAATCTAAGGAGTAGTACATGATTAAGTAAATACATCTTTTATTATAAAGTTATCACTGGTAGATTAGATTATATTTAGTTTACTTAGCTAAACAACCAACCTCTCAAACCAATGTTTTTTACTGCTTTCTATAAAATAAAAATACAAAAAGAATCTTCTCTCAACCCCATAGACCTCTGTTAGATCTTGATCGAGCCTTCCCAACCTATTCCCTTAAAGAACGATAACAACCCCCGAGTCTTGCCTATACTACACTACAACAATTAGGTACACTGCCTAGGGAGATGTAAAACTTCTTGTTGAAGTCTTTACGACAACCGAACCCCCAACATCAAGTTTTTGGCGCCACTACGTGAGGAATAGTTAGGTTTCGACCATTGTTTAACTTAGGTCTACTCGCTTGAATCCTTTCAAGTGAGATTTTATTTTCATTATATTAGCTTTCTCGTAGTCTATCTCTTTTTTGTGTGTTTGTTCGTATTCATTGACTATCCCATTCTTCATTATGGAGATCGCGAATCCACCACCGACCAATAACCCACATATCCTGCCAACTGCGTTTCGCGCAAGGGTTGTCCAAGAGCTCAACGAGCTACAGGCAATCTCAGCCTATATCGATTCTCGCCTAAAGAGCATTAACCGATTCCTTAGTGGTTTCACACAACAACCTAATGAAATCGATGTAGATGACCTTGAGCCCAACGACGAATCGGTAGATACACCACTTGTTTCTCCTTTTCTAGATTCGGATGACGATCCTGATGATGGTGAAGTCCTGAATGAGCTAGAAGAATATGGTAATGCAGGACAATTATGCCGCCAAAGGGCAATAATAGTTTCGATGGGGATGACTTAGCATTCCAATGTATGATCGGTTTTAGGAAGTTTGTTGCCTACTTTGACCCCTTTTTACCAATGAACATTATCACGCGTAAAGCCTATAACACTATAATGGTAGAAGGATTAGAAAGTACAGGGAAAAACTTAGTTGCCATTGTTCAGGATGTCTATGTGTTTGTAGAAAGTTTCACTTACATCACGGACTTTGTAATATTAGAATACATAGGAGATTTTATCCTAAGTAAAATGGCTGAAGTTGTGATGGGCAAACCCTTTAGAAAGATTACTCAACTTGAATACGATTGTGCTAAGGGATTGATGTCTTTCACTAGGATCTTTGACAACTACACATTCCAGATGTCCCGCACTATACCTAGGTTTAAAAATTGGGGGCACGTGTCGTGGAGTAAAATTCCGCCTATCCTTGTGCTAAGTCAAAGAGATCTAACTAACTGATTTAGGAATGCCTACGAGAAGAACAAATTTATGTACAAGAATTGTTTGAACCTAGGTCCCGAATACCAAGTGGATGAAAGTATGAAAGAATGGCTCATCCGTGGGCATGTGAGCCTACACGAAGTCACGTAAGGACGTGTGACTTCGAGTCTAGCTGCAAGACTTGTAAATAAAGAAAAGCGCTTATTGGGAGGCAACCCAATATTTATTTTTTCTCGCATTTAGGAGTCTCTTGTGTTTAATTCTTCTCATTTATTCTAGTCTGTTTGAATCATTTTTTTATCATGCTTTGTTTTGTTTTTAACTTCGTCTTATTGACAATCAAAGGTATTTTTCATAAATTAAGTGTAGGGGAAAATTATTCGGTTTTTAAGAACCAATTCAAACATATTAAATAAATTGTTTAGATTAATTCGCATCAGTTTTGAGTCACATGATTGTATTGACTAATCTCAGGTTTCATGCAGTAATTCATATAGAAAATAACTTATATAATCGCGTGCAGGAAGTTTTTCAAAGAAAACGAAAAGAAAATTCTCTTAGGGGATGGAGACAGCATCAGTATTTATCCTGACGGCGTCGTGAGCCCAGCTACAGGAAAATTTAAAAATTTTCAAGTATTTTCGAAAAATAATTTGTACAACATATAAAATTCGTAATTCTTTTATAAACCTGCGTAAACCTACGATTGCATCATTACTCTCATCCTATCTTTACTGCTTTCATAGAATCAACCCTAAAATCACATTGTATATATATCTATCTTGTTGATTTTATGCTTGGTGTAGCCGTCTTTGTCTTTGATTACAGGTTATATTTGATGAGAAGAAGCTTGGAAATTCTTTGGAAGTTTCATTAGACGATTCTTGGAGGACGATTTAACCAGTTATCGCATGTTTCTTCTTCATTATTGAGCAAACCAGGGGAGTACTAGTTTCTTTTATTTGTTTTCTTTTCCCATTTATTCGTTTATACGGGCACTTCTACAGAACATTGGAGACAATGTTCAACTTAAGTGTAGGGGGAAATAAGCCTTAGAAACTATTCCTTCAATTGCCATTTTCTTGTTCCTTAAAATGATAATAGCGTCTCATGGATAGGAATTTATATGACTAGCGAAAAACCCTCAAAATTCCACCCCAAAAATGTGACGTTCGCCTTTAGATCTATAGGAATTCAGGTATCCATTTTCAATACCCAAGATAATTTATACCTTTAGCTTGTTCGAGTTAAGGTTCAAATGCAGCCATATGTGTCTATTCCGTCGTTACGAATGTGTACGTATGGTCTTTATCACCTTTTCTGGAACATTGGTATTGGTATTAAATTATATGAGTGTACCAGTAGTATATTAAATTTTAGAACTTGTTTTTGTGATGCATCTCGAGACCGCATAGTAAGTATAAGGATTTGCTAGAAAAGAGGCACTAGGATTAACCCATGTTTTAAACCTGTAATTGTTATGATGGTCACCTTGATCATATAACTATCCCACACCTTTGCCATGCACACATTTTTAGGGCATGATACCATTAGTACAACCATCCGAGACTATTCCTTTCATGGTTCTTGTAATTTTTTGGTTAAGCCGAACTATTAATGAAGAGCATTATCACCTTTGAACCAATTGTTACATCCAAATCGCCTTAGCCTACCTTGTATGTACTCACTTTCAGTACATTATTGTTTTAACCTAAGTTAATTATTGAGTACACGGTTGCTAAGTCCTTATCCTTGTAAATACAGTTTTAGGACGATTGGGATTCATGGTAGTATTTACCTTATAAAGAATTAGGGAAAAAGTAATTTATTACCCCTAATAGAGCTCAATAAGCTTTGTGAAAACCTAAAGAATCGTTATAAGCTCAGATTGTTTAGATCTAATCTAGGATAAAATAACATTGAACATAAACATATGCATAGCGGAATTAGCACAAGAACAATGTTACTCTAACAAGGTTTCATCATTATCTTCTATGATACATGACTACTACAAGCCCCAATTCTACCTTGATCAAATGGTAGAATGTGTTATCTAAACTATAACAAGGAATCAAAGATCCTTGAGGCTAAAACACACAAATTCTAGGCGTCCACTTAGAGGACTTGACGCCTAGACACACACACACTTTTCTGGTGTTTACATCTTTGACACACAGAAAACTATACGACCTATATCTCTTTATATACTAGAGATATTAGGTTTACAAAGGATAAGTATTAGGAAATAAACAAATCTTCCTAACTTTTATAATTATCTTCTAGGAAATCTTCTGTAATCTTCCATCTTTTGAAGAATTCCTCCTTTGTCTTTTAAGTCCTTCATCTTTCATATGTTTTGTCTTATCAACTCAAATATAATTCCCAACAATCTTCCCCTAGTTGATAATGACAAAACCATATAAGCACAAACTTCCCCTGAAGCTAATATATATATGAAAGAATAAGGATCCATGCAATTTCACCAAGGATCTATAAGTTGCACATCTTCTTTGTAAATCTTCTTCCCCTTTTTGTCATAATCAAATAGGGGACTAAAGTATGCAACTTTGATTTCGACAACCACGAACCACTATCACACTTCTAATCCAGCCTTCAACAACTCAAATTACCCTCCATGACGCACCTTAAGATAAATGAACTTGAGCAGTAGAAACTTAAACTAGCAGTAGTAATAATAATTAGCAGTAGTAAAAACCTTCACCTCATGTGGTGCATGTAAATGGTTAAACATTTTAACAATAAGCTTCCCCTAAAACCCATATGTTAACCATTTCTTGAATGTAGGCTCTATGTAATGATTACTGATGAAGAAAACTAAGTATAACGAACTTGATGTAGAAGTAGAACAACCCAAACTTGTGTCTTATATCTTGTACTATCCACGTGACTCCAAACTTATAAATAAATCTGTGAAATATAAGTAGATCGCAACCTCTTGACAATTATCCTCATCTTCTATGAGACACCAGACCAAAGTGATAGCAAATGTGAGCATTGAGCACCATAAGTTAGATCACACACCTTTGCTAGATTCGTCAAGTCTTCGTCACATCGTTTCTAAGCACGAACAAGTTATCTTTAAAGTGTAACACCCACTTTAAGATATGATAAGAACACGCATCCGAAAAACTCCACTTCAACTTCAAATAAGTAATAAACAACCTTCTTCGTAATCAATTAATCCAATAAATATGAGCCTTTTAAACAGTTAAGTAAATCTGAATCTGTTAGCTTCCCCTTAAACTAATCAGTAGTAACCAACAGTAAAAAACATCTTCTATTGGTAGTATTAAACATACGAGCAGCACAAACCTTGGTTTAAGTCCAACAGTAGTAACTGCTAACCCTAGTAGTATTAACTTCCTTTTGTGTGTGTTGTTTGAGATTCTCTATCCATGTACTGTCCGATATCTGTCAAAGCTGGCAGTACAAACTCATAGCCAGCAGTACTAACATACAACTAACAATATTAACTGCTAACTCTAGCAGTACAAACTATTTGAGCAGCAGTATTAATGAATATTGTAGTAGTATTAACTAAATGGCCCGAGCATTATTAAAAATATTCGAGCAGCACTAACTCTAATGGCAGTAGTAACAACACAACGAGCAGTAGTAAGTTTCCATTAGGGCAGCATAAAGCTAATTAACGTCAACACTAGTAACAGCAGTATTAACTTGAAACTATGAGCAGTATTAACCAAATGATAGCAGTACTAACTCATATATTCAAGCAGTATTAATACACGAACCATGGCGGCAGAAACATACTTCTTGATCGAACAGCAATATGAATCATTCTTCACAGCAATCGCAAGTCATAAAGCACGAACACCAAATAATCATAGTCATCTTTTTTTAAGTATAAAGACGGCGCTTTAAAGTGTCGCAAAAACCCTAACTTCACCAATACACCAAACAGAGATTGGTTACTTCTTTTTCATCAAGAACACGACTTCAAAACAACCCCGTATATCCTAGATCGAGAGCCACGAGGCTCTGATACCAATTGTGAAAACCTAAAGAATTGTTATAAGCTCAGATTGTTTAGATCTAATCTATGATAAAATAACATTGAACATAAACATATGCATAGTGGAATTATCACAAGAACAATGTTACTCTAACAAGGTTTCATCATTATCTTCTATGATACATGACTATTATAAGCCCCAATTCTACCTTAATCAAATGGTAGAACGTGTTATCTAAACTATAACAAGGAATCAAAGATCCTTGAGGCTAAAACACACAAATTATAGGCGTCCACTTAGAGGACTTAACGCCTAGACACACACACACACACTTTTCTGATGTTTACATCTTTGACACACATAAAACTATACGACCTATATCTCTTTATATACTAGAGATATTAGGTTTACAAAGGATAAGTATTAGGAAATAAACAAATCTTCCTAACTTTTATAATTATCTTCTAGGAAATCTTCTGTAATCTTCCATCTTTTGAATAATTCCTCCTTTGTCTTTTAAGTCCTTCATCTTTCATATGTTTTGTCTTATCAACTCAAATATAATTCCCAACAAGCTTCATGTTATTTTGGATCCAACTCAATTCGGGTTATTAGTTAGATTGTAATTATCGAGTATGTAAAAGTTCAATTGTAGGGGTGTATCTATAAACCCCCTATGATGTATTATATGTTTAAGCAATGGTAGGGCAAAAGTGTAAAAAAAATATGAAAAAGAAAGAAAAAAATCGAAAAAAGTGAAAAAATGTACGGGCTGCCATTTGCTTATGTTTATCATAGAGTCAAGAAAAGAAAAATAAAGAGATTGATGTAGAGTTTTGTAGAGTTTGTATATCTTGCCCGAGTCTTTGGCTTAGCAACCCAACCAGCGTGTATTCATATAAATAATTAACTAACCCTTTCACCCCAAATTCATCCAAAAGTCACTCCTCAAATGTATACCATCCATTTACGTTTCTATTTATGTTATTTTACACCTACACCCCACAACCCTTTAAAGACCTCTTGGATAGTAGTGATTAATACTTGCACCTAGCGGTGGAGGTTTGATCATTTACCAAGCCTATGGTAATTTATATGCTATGACAGGTAATGAGTGTTAATTTTTCATTTCCCATAGTTGTAATAATTTATTATAAACCCGAGAGAAAGAGAGAATTCCAAACACTTATGTGAGGTGCTAGTATATGATTTCTATGCTTTTAATTACGAGGTCTAGAAGGTTATGTCGTAAACTGCTTTTAAAGATTAGGTTAAATGCCCCCAATATTGCTATTGTCTAGGTAGAAAAGTCCATTTGCTTGAGGACAAACAAATCCCATGTGTAGGGGTATTTGATGAGGTGTCATTTTATACACTATTTTAGGGTCATTTAACCCCCTAAATCATGCAAATATGCCCAGATTATGTGCTAAATCATTTGTTTTCAGGTTTATAGTACTTGGATGACATTTAGAGGAAATACACGTGACTTGGGATTATTCGGAAAAGAAACAGACAAGACTACGACTCTACACCATTTATCTTGAAGAATTATGCATACAGAGCGTGGAGACGGCGTCGCAAGCATAAAGCAACGCCGTCGTGATCTTTCTAGTGACGGCATCGAGGATTTGATGATGGCGTCAGGACGTAACCGACTTAAATCAAATCTAAAAGATTCAACATGGTGATGGCATTGCAATCACTAACTGACCCTGTCGCGATGCTTTTCCTATTAATACAAAATCGATTTTAGGGTTTTAAGTGTGTAACTTTGTATAACTTTTGGGAGACGAACCCTAATCATTCGAGCAGCTTTTATGCCGTCTTTCGGGCCTCAAAACCCTATTGTAACTGACCTTAATCCATGTTTTAATCAAGTAAGATTGTTTATCTTCAATCATTCAATATGTCTATGTGTTGTTTGATTGATTTATGTTCTTGCTATCTTTATAACATGCTAGGCTAAACCCTCCCTTGTATTTACTTATGATTGTATGAAACTTAGATTGTAGACCCTTTTAATGTTGCTTATTGTGATGGATGTGCGCGTTAGGCTTTAAAAAACTAGCCATAAGATATTAAATTGGCATATACATCTAGGGAAACACGAGTGTGTAGAAAGGATACCATCAGTAACAGTCTTCATAATACCTTACCCTTAATACGGTTGATCCCTCTTAAGATATTTCAATTGCATTTAATATACTCTTAGAGGCCTTGTAATAGTCTTCATACTACATTACTTGTGTGTTGCCTTAACGGAATATTAAATAGACGGCGAGTTCGTGTAATTCGTTCATGACTTAGGAAATACTTACACAGATCATCACAACTGTGACAAAGCAACAGGATTAGGAGAAGCAATCTAAGAAGTAGTACATGATTAAGTAAATACATCTTTTTATCATAAAGTTATCACCAGTATATTAGATTATATTTAGTTTAATTAGCTAAACAAACTAATCTCTCAAACCAATGATTTTTAGTGCTTTCTATAAAATAAAAATACAAAAAGAATCTTCTCTCAACCCCATAGACCTCTGTTAGATCTTGATCGAGCCTTCCTAACCTATTCCCCTAGAGAACGATAACAACCCCCGAGTCTTGCCTATACTACAACGATTAGGTACACTGCCTGGGGAGTTGTAAAACTTCTTGTTGAAGTCTTTACGACAACCGAACCCCTAACATCATATTGATATATTGTCAAGTAAACACACGTACACGACAAACACGCATATAAACGTTTAAGATAAATATATTATAATTCCACAAACAAAATAAATATGAAATTATATATTGATTTAGTTTTTTTTAACGGCAAATTGAAATTAATAAAAAAACTAGCAAGAAGCTAGAAAATTACAAGGATATGGATTTAGGACAT